>VFFE01007119.1:3619182-3656245 GCA_008921705.1 Burhinus oedicnemus | reverse complement strand
GGGATCTACAGTTCTGTTGTGTTTCATTGCAATGCTTCTCTGTAGCTTCATCTTTCTGGCAGAACTAGTTCTACCACAGTGTACCATAATTTATTATTCCTATAAAATAAACCCTCTCTTTTTAGGAAGACATAGCGATACATCACAGAGGGAAGCACTCCAGCTTGTAGAAATCCCAGCTCACAGAAATAGGCTATAGCCAATTGTAAACCCAGTGAGGCACCATCACACCTAGGCATTTTGGGCACCATTCAAAATGCCATAGGTTTAGGGGGAGGAGGGGCGTGGATTTTGCTGTTTGGGGTGTTTATTTGGCTTTTGGTGGTTTTTTTCTTTTTCACTAGAGAAAAAAAGAATTCTTTCCCAGGGCAAAAATAGACCAATTATAACCTATGAATAAAATACCTGGGTTTGTGATGCTCTAGTTTATAAAAAGCAAGTTAGAGAGAGGTATTTGCTAATGCATGAAACTGGCAACACTACATTCAAGAAGTAAACATCATTATTTTTCGTTCAGTACCAGATGAAAGATATACCACTCAATGGCCGCAGTTGCATAGAGATGCCCCTAGAACAGGGAAAGAGTGCAACATCATGTGAGCACTGGTCCCAGTAATGCCAATAACAAAAATATTATTTATTTGAATCTGGAAATGAGCTCTTCAAAAGTAACATGCTACAATCTTTTACAGCTGCTTTAAGAGTCCCTAAATCTGTGTCTGAAATAGTGCAAAACCTGTCCCTTCCCAAAAATGGTCTTTTAAATCAAATCATATTTGACTCAATTGTTTTAAAGGAAGAGAACAGAAAAAATGGAGAAGCAAAAAAGTGGTCCCTTAATATATTCGTCTTTCTCAGCCAGTACTAAAAGAATAGCATCTGTGTCCTTTTCAATAATTGCTGCATTATTTGGTTTGATGTACCCAGTGGAATGAACACCACAGAAAACTTCCTGGCCTTTGATTGAGAACTGTGTGGTCTCAGAATGCCTGCAGTCTCAAAAAACATTTGCCAAGGACATACCTGGTTTATTTAATGAACAGGAAACAGTGCAGTTGACTAGTACTGACCTTGCCTGCAGATACCGCATTCCAGAAAGACTGCAAGGGAAAAGTAATGGGTACTACGATGAAGTGATGCACAGCTGGGCAGATGATGCTGCAAAGAACAGTCGCCTGATTTGGTCGCGCTGTATTTTCTTTGGACAGGTTTATGAAGTGTGTTTGTATCTTCCAGCGAGACTTGGGAGCGCGGCTGCTGCCGTAGGTTAGCAGGGACACCTAGTGGCTTTGGTAAATTAAACTTCTGCCTCTTGCTGATAAACTCGCAAGGGTTTTGAGGAAAGGCTTTCAGTGCCTCTCTGCTTCAGTGTTATGTCTCAACGCTTTTTGCACCACAACCTTTCTCTGTACTCTTTTTTTTTATTCTATGAAGCAGGGAAAAGAATGCACGTGTGCTTTAAGTACAGACTTTCAGAAGAAGAAAGAGGGTTGTTGATTATTGCATGACTGCTATAATCAGGATTTGCAGAAACAAACAAGCAGGAGGTCACTTAAAATCATGAATTCCACATTTCAGCTTTATTATTTTATCAGTATTAAAGCAGGGAAATGCTGTTTATGCCTGTGGTTCTGGTTGTTTGAAGTAAACCATTTTAAATGTAATGCAAATAGTTGTTTTCTTTTGTCATATAGGTATTATGCATGACCACATTTTTCTGTCTTCTGGGACTAAATAACTCCCACTAAATCAATAATGCTTATGAAAGGGAGTCACTTAAATGACACTTGAAGAATCTTTACATGTAAAATGCTTTTCCTGTAAAGCCACAGGTCAACTTCTAGGTGAAACTTAAACCGGTATATACGCAGCGTACAAGGTCACCTTGTACTGCAGCAGATAAAAGCAGCCATACCAGGTTAGGCAGGAATTCATCTAGCCCAATATTACGTCTCATCTGTTGGTGGCAGCAACACCAGAAGAGTCCCAGTGACAAATGTGAGGGAGCTGGACTTTGCCAGGGTCCTGGCTGCCTCCTGAACAAACTGGGGAAAGCCAAAGGTGTAAGAAGGTTAGCATGGGTCACCAAGCACAAAACATGGCTCGCTGTGTCAAGGTGCTGCTCTGCACTGGAGCTGCAGCCCGTGCTCACCACCTTTGCAGACACCTGCAGGCACCGCATCCACCAGCACGGAGCAGTGTTACACAGCCATTTTGGCAAAGGTTCCTCAAGAGTTGCCAGGAGGGCATCAAGATAGTAAAGAAAAAACAGGATAGGTGGCCCAAACCTGGTGGTGAAGAGTTTAGGATCCAGTTGCAGGGGAGCTGGTCCCTTCAGTCAAGAGCTTTAAAGTGAATGGCGTCACATAGTACAGAAAAAAGCAGCTCATAGGCTTTTAAATCAAAATGTAGAAAGAGGGGGTGATCCCATACAGTTGGAACTGGACTTAGTTAAGACCTGTTGAGATCCTGTGTAGATGAATTTCAAATAAACAATCTTTCTCAGCGGATAGTGTTCTCTGGACCGATGTTTTATGGGTTTGCTGCTGTGTCACGGTCAGTAATGATACACAGTCATTCACATGTTATTAGAGAAGCCTGAGGCCATCCCTTTCCCACGTAATTACCTTTCTTGAAACAGAAATAGTCTACAGAAGTTATACGCCCATGATTTCTTTGATTATAAAAGCTAGACATGACATAGACCATAGTTGATGGCAAACCTTGTTACAAAGTCTGTTTCCACAGATGACAACAAACAGGTTAGCTGTGATTTTCCTTCCTCTGGCTTCACCAGATGACATAACACAGACCCTCTGAATCCTCTTCTTTCAGCCTATGTATATTAATGCTAGATTAAATAAATTATAAGCATCCTCTGCTTTCAAACAGCTGAACACTGAACAGACGTGCCCTGGACAGATTCCAAGATTGTTGATTTTTGTTGGTCCGCATAAGCACTTGGTTTCCTTTCACTTTTTTTTAGTATCACGCTATCTTGTTATACAGCTTCTTGAATATCTGTGCACTTTCCCACTAGATGAGGGAGAGAGATTTTTCTCCCAGCTTTGGTCCAAAACTTCCCCAAGTCAGTTGAGAATTGGCCATTGATATTAATGATGTCCTGATTAAATCCCAGCCTTTGCTGCCTTTCATGGTTGTATTCTCGACTCAGTTTTACTGTGTGTAGAATAATGAAGGGCTCCACATACCATCAATGCCTAGAGTTTAAGAAACACTAATCCAAAGTGCTAGTATTGTAATATTGTAAAAAGACACTATCCCGTCTCCTGAATGATGGCTCTTTGTTCCTTGCCTCTCCCACAAGGTGGTCTGAAAGAAGGCCTGAGAGTAAGCACTTGGGAAAGAGATTGTTAAAAGTTCTGTACTCTCATTTCTTGCTCAGCCTACATCCAGAACCATTTTAAAATTCTGCATTTTTAAAATTGCAATTAATATGCTTCTTTCATTACATATTCTGTTAGCAGCACTTTGGTCCTATTGTAATTTTTATCTTAAATAGGAAGAAAGTTCAGTATGCTACTGCACCACTACTATACAGTAATATGTAGTCTATAAAATTCTGGATTTGCATGTCTGACTTTTGATTTAGGGCTTTATATATTCATTAAGATAATAAAAAGTTTTAGAAAAAGGAATGTATTAAATTCTTCTTGGGAGTATTCCAAGTTCTTACACAAGCATTACCTACCTTTTGCTGAAGTTGTCACTGCTAATGCAGCTTGATTCTGGTTTTACTGCACTGTATGAGAATCAAAAGTTGTTCTAGATATCATTGCCAAATAAAGAATGGCTTTGTTGCATTAAAAATTAAATTTACTAGACTTGAACTGGAAAAAACAAAGTCCAATATCATAGTTGTTTTGAGATTTCTTTATTCTCCTCAGCCTGAAGAACTCATTTACTTGCTTGATTTACAATCCTTTTTTCCCATTTGCCTTAAAACTTTTTGGTCCCACCAGTGGTATAAAGAGACTTTGAAGTCACATGAGAACCACGCTGAATATATGTATGGACATACTTATTCATCAGTGTCTTGGTAAGTTAATGATACAGATATTTCAAGCAGTATAGCAGCTGTTTTGAGAAATAGGGTCTAAATCAGAGCTGTGAATGATGTATTCAGCATTTCCTCAAATGGCACATATAATTTCATGCAGCTATAGGTGTATATTTCCAGATAATTTGGCATGTAACAGAGTTACCCAAATATATTTGAGATTTTTTTGCATCAGTTATGAAATTTATGGCAGGGAACAGGTATTCCTGTTGGTATATTAGCAGTACGTTTCAAGTAGAATATGATAGAAGGAAAAGTTTATAAATCATATACAAATATTACCCAGGAGAGGAGTGGAGTGTTGAAAAGGCAAATGAAAGGGAAGTGTGAAGTGCTGACCTCTAATCCTATCTTAATTAAAATTGTCTCTGTTAAAGTCCTTGTACTTCCAGGAGCTGACTGTCATAGAGACTTCACACTTCATATTGTGCGAGTGAACTTAAAATTTGAGACAAGGGAGCAAAGTTATCACTTCCACTGGAAAAGCTACAAACACATAAGTACAAAAAGCAGTTTATCACCTTGGCAAATTAAGGTGGTAGCATGCAAGATTGGCTTTTTGCATCTCTGTTACAGATAGTTAGCCAATTTTATTGATCATACCTCAGACTAGCAAGTGCAGTACATACTCATACCCCTCTAAAAACAGTTCCTTAACACATGGCAAATACTCTGCCTGAGCAACCAGCTAGCACCAGATGGCATGGCAGGACACTGTCTAAAACTTTTATGAAATAAAACTACAAAGATTTGCTTTTCTGCAAAGGAGAACATACCTAACACTACTCAAGTAAATTCAGATAAACACCTAATTTATAACGTACTCCATAGCAACAGAAGTCTTGTTCGAACTATAGCTTGCTCATTTTTTTCCCCTTGCTGCTTAGCTCTGTGTGCTACTGAAATAGCAACCTTGGCCTTAACCCACTTACCCAGTTTTGAGACTCTATGAATTTGAAATGTAAATCTGACAAGAGGTTGAGTTGGTTTTGGGTTTTTTTTCAGTTTCCAGAGCAATTATATAAGCTTCAATTATTCGTGTTATATGATTTGTATAAGGCTTGTTATTTATTCAGAACCAACACATTTCATGTTTGTATTAGTCCCAATATTTTTAATTTGTAGAGGGCTTTTCTAGGAATGAAAGGCAAGAATAAAGATAACTTTTCTTCCTCAAGACCTTAGGAAAGTTTCAAGGCTCCTTTTTGGTCATCCTTTTGAGAGATAATAGAGGAAATGTTTACCAATTAGAAGCCGTTGTGTACATGCTGTTGTGGCATGCCGGGCTTGTTCTTTAAATGTCATTATCAGGCCGTTTTACAGTGCTCTGAGTGCTAAAAGCCACTCACTCAGATAGAGTTTGAGCTTGCCTGAAATGTACCTGAGCACAACTTTGCTGTCTAGGCTCACTTGTTCAGATGGTATTGTGGTCACTTTCCATAGCTAAATAAAACATTTGCATTGTTAAAGAGTTAATAATACATGGAGAGTCATTAAAAGGGAGGAACAGCACTGAGGTCTTGCTTGAAATGGTGACTCAGTGAAGCAGACAGATTTGGGAAAGCTGCTCCATACGGCAGAAGCTCTTGACCAGAAGGTCCTCCCACCAGCACCGCCAGATTGTGTGAAGGGATGCAGAGGACATGCGTGCTAGCCAGGCAGTGGGAAGCAGATCAGAGACTGATACATTTAATCTGCTCTCCACCCACCTCCCCTGTGCTTTTTGAAAGATGCGCAGCCATTCCAAATTACGGCCATTAGCCAAATTGCTGTTTGCAACTGTTTGAGAGGATTTCAGGTCTGCATTCAGATTGCCACTCCTATCTCCTCTGTTCCTGTTTCCCCTTCATTCTACCCCATGTGAAGTCAGTGATTCATACTCTTTTCTTTCCTCCATATGGCAGGATGTATTAGAAAAGAGGGAGAAATGCTCAACCAGAACATATTCTTTCAGTCCCAGAGGAGGCAGAGGGGAATAAACAGCATTTGCAGCTTATTTTCTCCTCTTTATATTTGTGCATAGGCCAGAAGGTTTGGGCTGTTTCTTCTCCCTTCCAGTGACAAGGTCTGGTCACTGTGTCCCAATGGTATGTTTGTTTGAGCCATAAGAAGATAGCAGCACTCTTTGCAACCTAAAATCCTCTTCTGTGCAGTTGATAGTGCAGAATTCAGTAAAATGTTGATCAAACTCCAAGTTGCACTCTCTAAACATCTGCCTGATGCTAACTTAATCTTACAAATTCTTGTTCATAAGATCTTTACAGTCAGTGGTTACACATCGTTATTTAGATGGAGTTGCCATGTAGAAAATAAGATAAATTAGCTAGACTGAGCATTTCCTAAAGGAAAACATATCAACAGGTGTCAAGTAGAAATAAAAATTAGTTTAAGCGAAGTTAGACAGAGCAGTGTTTAAAAAGAAAGAACCACCCTCTTCATTGACAGTAAATACATACCAATCAACAGAACCAATGAAAATTTACCAGGATAATTTCTTTTTACTAAAACAGCAAGGCAGATATTGACCAACTGTCTTAATTGACTTGCAGTGCAGCTTTTCAGGCATTAAATTTCCTAACTGTGAACAGAACTGGCAGCCTAGTGACTCTTGTTTAAAATGTGTTTGTGTTAAAAAGAAAATGGAGATACTGGTATGGAAGAAAAAGTATGCTCACTGCTCTGCTCTTCTTCACCAATGATAACTTTTAATCTACAACAAAGTGAGTCAAAACTTCACAGAAGAAACAACCATACTGTTACCAGTACTCATTTGTACATGGTATTCTCATGGTTCTGTCTCAGACAGCACAGCAGTCATCTAAAAATCCTCATTTTATTAAGGATTAAAGTGACCTCCCCACTCTGTCTGATTTTACATAGGGCACCTTTGAAATTAAAAGGGTCCCAGAATCCTGTAGGCTTCATAAGTTTATGTGTTGCATTTCAGAAGTGATGCATAGTGAAAGTCTACAAGTTGTCTCTTGCAAAGGCTTAGCTCTCAAGCCATCGCCTCTTCTGCCACAAAACTCAACTTCATTTGATAATGCACCTATATGTGTAGATTATTCCATGCCTATGTTGCTTTTGGGTGGAAGACTAGACTTCAAAGTCACTTACGTCTGATGGTTTCTAACTGTAAATACTTAACCTGCCATTTGCCCTTCCTTAGACATAAACTGAAAGTAGGTTTAACAAATGAGTTATTTTAGTTTCCAAATTATTTGTAGGTTACTTAAAAGTTGCAAACATATATGCATTAAAATAATCCATATGAAAAGGAGTCGGCTTCCTTTCAAATGGTTTGGCCTTAGTTAAGGCTCAGTAAGAACTATTCACCTGAGGAACCCCAAAAGGCAAAAATACAATCTACCCAACTGTGGTAGCTGGTATTTAGTGCTATCAGCCATTTGACATCATGCACCTTTCCCTTCCTCACAGAGCAGGACAAAACTAAGGGCCAGTCTAGAAACCCGTGACATGGTCCTCTAGTTCGTCTTATTGCAAGTCCCATGTCACTACGCAGGAATCTGCCTGGATAATATCAATGGGATGTTAGGGATCCAAATCCTTAGTCTGGGAACCAGAGAGAAACATGGACAGCAGCAGCTGCCATACTGAACACCCTCATACATCACGGATTTTTCAAATGCCAAAATAAATGCCTAGCTCTTATGAATTTTCTCTCACTACTAGCAGCTAAGCTGCCCCTAAAACTGGATACTTATCTTCACAGTGAAGGATCGTAGCCTGGGACCCCGCTGAAAAACACTGGCTGAAAAATCTGTTCCCACAGTAATAGCTGAGAACCCTTTTTCCTTAAATATGGGGCTGTTGTTAATGAAATAAATGTGGAGCTTTAGTTCCCCAAATTCAAGCAACAGCAAAACTGAAAAAGGTCTTCAGTATCACTGGTCAAAACCACAGTTCATGGCTTTGATCTAGAAGTTATTACAGAACATGTCCTAATTCACACATGAATTTCCCAGAAATACAGAAGCAAGCATGGCTGGAGCACAACATCTGGCTGCCCTCTCAGCTCTGCTGGCCAAAGGCTTCATAGCTGACATACAGGCTTTTTGTAATTTTTAATGCTATATAGTCTGTGTAAACTGAACTTTAGAGTTAATATACCTTCTCCCATGAAGAGTATTATATTTATTTTTGTTTCATTTTGTTTTTACTTAAGCGTCCCATAGAGTGGCTAACTGCCTACCAATTCTTGGTTTTATAAAATAGTCTTCTTAAGTCATTTTAGGAACATTCAGTTTGTCAATACCTGCAAGCAGAATGCAGAAGAAGGTATTCTGAATCGCTGGTTCAAAAAAATAGATATAATGTCCATGATTAACTCTGTGTTCTCTCTCAGACATTGGAAAATAATTAAAGGGTGCAGTTTTCCTTACCCAAGTGATTGTCAGAGGTCCCAAACACTGAAAATGAAGCTTGGGCAGGAAAGTTCTCAAGCACAACACTGAAATTTAGCCTGCACCATTCTCATCTATCAGTTTTCTACAGAAGAAGCTTTTGTTTTATACAAGCACAGATAGCAGAGTAATTCTCTGCCATTTACTCTTCACCACATACACCATTACCAGTTACCAATTTGTCCCACACTGACACTTTATAAGCAATGGCAGACATTCAGACCTCAGTAATCAGACCCTCCCTGCAAATCACAAATTTAACATTAAGTAATCCTAACATTTTATAAAAATAACATTGTATTTTTTCCCTTTTTTAACTTTTTTATCTTTTTTAAACTTTTTTGGTGTGTTTTTGTTTCTATATTTCAGAGCTCACCATTCCTCAAACTCAAAATTTTGAAATTATATCTGTAAAAAAATGGGCTTGGTTTCTGTAACTAGGATACAGAAGCTAAGCTTAAAACCTAGAGGCCCAAAGTTTATCAGGACTGGCATTATCATTATACTAAGTGCATCTATGCACTTAGAGAAGTGGACTACTTTTTTCTGCTTCTACCTCCTAAGTGTATGGTTTACATTAACTGACTGATTGAAGATAGGATGGCACAACATTTTCTGATTTTTTTTTCTATCAGAAAGGATTAGGTTTAAATGACCCTATTAAAAAGTAAAGATTTTCTGTCATAAAGGAAAAAATAAAAACCCCAGACAGTTATAGAAAGTTTAGAGAGAGAGAAGTTGAAAAAGAAACATCATCTGTTGAGCAAACGGTTATCCTTAACCTGACTGACTTCATGTATATGAGTCATCCTGTCAGATTCAGTAGTTCATCTGCTTTTAAGTATCATGTGATATTACTGCCATTGAGGGTACAGGAACCTGTGTGGAAGTGAAAGGGCTTTTTATCTGAAATCAGTTTATATAATAAAGAAGGAAGGAAAATCCAGTGTTCTGATCTGAGATACACACTGCTGGTAATATTAAAAAAAGGAGCATTTATGCATCTTTCTTAATTACCTGAGGAAGTCCCATCCAGCTGCAGAAGACTGTACCAGACACATCAAAGCTGCAGAAAATCTTACAAGCGTAGGGAAAGCCTAACAGTAAGCAAAATCTTACTATTATTTAGCACGTGTCTGACTGTATGCTTTGTACTTGAGGACACAGCCATTGGCAAAATTACTTGCCTGAGGAAATTAATTGGAATTTGGTTCACAGCATTTCTGCTTCCAGTGATATGACTGGCAAGCTGCTTGGACTGCAGTGGGAACAAGATCCTTTTCATCCTCTTAACTAGTAGAAGATTTAGCTGGAAGTGAAGCTAGTCTGTGAGATCAAACACAACTGTCTTCAAAAACTGCAACGTCATTTTAGCAAGCTGTGCCTGTATTCAGCAGCTGGATTGCCACCTGACAACATGCCCACGTAGACATGAGCACACCAGAGGGAGAACTTATAGCCACAATTGCATGAGAACTACACCTAGGTTTTGAGTTTCTGCCTGCATCAGTGCATGCCACAAGTTCACTTCCACACTTTCACACCTTTCAGCCCAAACTCCTTCACTCTGGGCCCTCTCCAAGAAAAAGGAGGCACAAAAGAGCACACATTTGCAGCAGGTAAGAGGACAGTTCCCACCACTCTGTTGAAACATCTTTTGAAGCATCAAGCTTTGACCAGCTCTTTGGGCAGGCATTTTTTCAACTAACACACAGTACCAGAGATATGTCCTCACATCCTGACAGAGGGTGGTTTAATAAATAGACTTCTACTGATGTTACCCATGGATGCTTGGTTTGACAGTGCTGTAAATCTGGGTTCAGCATTCAAATCAATCATAGTAAAACCATAAAGTTATGATTAATGTTAGGCCAGATACTAAAATCTTAAGAGTAAAAAGAGGTCTTGACGATGAAATAGCAGGTCTGATCACAAGTATGTGTAAGAGGTGACAGATGTCCTTTCAGCAAATCCTTTCTATGTCCAGTTTTAAGCTGAAGTATCCAGTTCTTCTATCACGGGATGTAAGGCAGAAAGTCCCAAAAAAGAAGGGTCTGAATGCAAAGTGTAATGTCACTGCTTGGTGAGTGACCTGGATAGGTTGATACAGTGCTTATATATATCCTGAACAGATTAAATATACAGGAAAAAGAATAACCTATGAGCATTCCTGTATTTTTTACATCAGCTGCTTTCTAAAAAGTGTTGAGCTGAGCTCAGGCCATTGTACACAGGAAGAATACCTAGACTTTATTGTGATGGGACTGCATTGGTTATCCTTTTAATATTCACTAATGAAGTGTTACTTTACTAAATGCAGCCACTCGACAGTTTGTGTTCTGTTTTCAAAGAGATTGAAAATGCAGTTTTGTGTGACTGCTATATTATTCTTGTACTTATTCAATTATGGTATATAACTGCTTATAAGCAAGAAGTTATGGTAACCTTAGGAAAAGAGAAAAACAGCAAATCATTTTTATTTTTACTTAGCCAGCAAAGACAATATTGTGGAAACATTGAACACCTTTTACAGTTTCATACCATCTGCTGGGGTGTGGTATTGATTTCATTTAAATTTATAACTCAATTCTGTGCATCTATAATTATATGCAATAAGGCAGCAAATAGTCATTGGTCCTTCCCCTTTTCAAAAAAACCTAAAAATATGTGAATCTTCTGAATTTTGCATAGCACTTGGTCTTTTTATTTCCCAGAACAGAGTAGTAAGAGAGAGAAAGACCCTGTCTTGAGAGTCCACCAGGTGTTTATTTCCAACTCTCTTTATTCCCATACCAGCTGCTTTGGTAACAAGCAAGGGACTGGCCATTGCTATTTTTTTTTTTCCTCCTCTGCTTTCATTTAAGAAGCTAGTGAAATCACCAGGCCACATTATTGCAATGTTTTTGGTACAGTTGAATGCGGAATCAGGAAATCAAATGGAAAAGCATAGAAAGCTCTGAAAAAAAATTATCATGTGGAAGAAAGGGAGCTGGTTTTGTATTTCTGTCATATACAAGAACAAGGATTACTGCTTTACAGAGGATTTACTGGTCTGTGAATTGTGTAAAAGATGTTGAATGAAAATAATCCAACAAAAAAAATTTATGTACTGGAGGAATCTGCATGGCCCAGTTGTTCCTTTTTTAGTGTCGTTCTTCTGCATTCTTAAACACAAAAGCTGAATTT
This sequence comes from Burhinus oedicnemus, assembly GCA_008921705.1. NCBI lineage: Eukaryota > Metazoa > Chordata > Aves > Charadriiformes > Burhinidae > Burhinus > Burhinus oedicnemus. Next base: position 3,644,554 of record VFFE01007119.1, on the reverse strand, counting down.
GGCTGAGATGAAACTGTGAGAAAGAGACTGAGTATATTATCATGAATGATCTTGTTGTGTGAGGCCCTGAAGACCAATAACAAGTCATGGATCTAGATAATTTTTTGAGGACTCTGCGCTTGGGCACAGTCAGAATATTCTTCTGAGGCTTATGGCTTCTCCTTACATTGTACATGTGAACAACTAGAAACCATGAATACCAATATGGTGTATGTAAAAATATACTGGCACAGATAACCATTTTGCAGTAGATCTCTGTGAGTGAAACTGTTGTTTTCACAGGTTTTATTGTCTTTCTCTGTTAGTCATCCCACTTACCAGCTGCTGAACCATCAATAGTTGCACATCTGGCAATTTCATACCATACGGAGAGTTAACTAGTGGTAATTCCAGTGAGATTTATGGCAATGTGCAGCAAAGTTTCTCTACACTACTGATCAATGGAATTCACTCTGAGCAGTGGAAATCTCCATCTTAGTGTGTGCGTTTCAAGGATAAAATCTTATCTGAGTACCTTTTGCAACTTCATTGAGATTAATTTTGATCAGCTGAGACTCTCAAAATATCTAAAGCTACCCAATGACACCTTTAGATACCTAAATGTATTTTTGCTATCTAGATGTCCCAGTTGAAACAGACAGTTGCTTACTACATGTGTGACTCTGGCCTGTACCTCATTTCCCAGTTAATTATTTCTCAGACCAAACTAAATTAAATAGAATTCCGGGGGGGGGGGAAGTTTTTTTAATTTTAATCCCCATGTTAGATTTACTGATCTAGGTCTTAGTGTGCTTGAATGAAGAAGCCAGTAGACTTGGAGTTTTTGGATTTTAGCAAAGCTTTTGACGTTCTGCACAAAATGTTCAGCATACAGCTAGACAAGTCTACATTGGGTGAGCAACTGGCTGACAGGTCGGGCTCAAAGATTTATAGTATATGGGGTTACATCAGACTGGCAGCTAGTAACCAGTGCGGATCCTCAGGGCTTGATTTTAGGGCTAGTACTCTTTAACATTTTTATGAATGATCTGGACACAGGAGTCAAATGTACGTTAAGTGAGTTTGCTGATGATACTGAACTAGGAGGAGCTGTGAACTCCCTCATGTGTAGAGAGGCTTTACAGAGAGGTCTGGATAGGCTAGAGAGCTGGGCAATCACCAACTGTATGAAATTTAACAAGAGCAAGTGCCGGATTCTCCACCTGGGATGGGGTAATTCTGGTTATGCGTACAAACTGGGGGATGAGAGGCTGGAGAGCAGCCCCATGGAAAGAGATCTGGGGGTTTGGGCTGATGGCAAGTTTAATATGAGTCAACTGTGTGCCCTGGCAACAGAAAGCGCCAACCATGTCCTGAGGTGCATCAGGCACAGCAGACCTAGCCAGGCAAAGGAGGTCATTGTCCCACTCATCATTGCACTGGTGTGGCCCCACCTTGAGTCTTGTGTGCAGTTTTGGGCACCTCAATATAAGAAGGACATCAGACTATTAGAGTGTGTCCAGAGGAGGGTGATCCAAGATAATGAAAGGCCTCCAGGGCAAGACTTATAAGGAGCAGCTGAGGTCACTTCGTTTGTTCAGCTCAGAGAAGAGAAGGCTGAAGGTGACCCCATCACAGTCTACAGCTTCCTCGTGAGGGGCAGCAGAGAGGGAGGTGCTGATCTCCTCTCTGTGGTGACCAGTGATAGGAAACAAGGACAGGGAGTGGAGCTGCATCACAGGAAGTTCAGATTGGACATTAGGAAAAGGTTCTTCACTGAGAGGGTGGTTGGTCACTGGAGCAGGCTTCCCAGGGAAAGGTTGCAGTACTAAGCCTTTCAGAGTTCAAGGAGTGTCTGGACGATGCTCTTAGTCATATGGTTTAGTTTTAGGTGGTCTTGAAAGGAGCCAGGAGTTGGACCCGATGATCCTTAGAATCATAGGATCATACAATATCTCAATGAGTCCCTTCCAACTTGAGGTATTCCATGATTCTATGATACTATGACTGAAAGCATGATCATAGTAATTAGCCCTAGCTGGGGAACTGCCTGAAAATAAAATTTCAATTGCCAAATAACTGATGTCATCCTTATACATACACATACAAACAAACACTGTTCTTATGATCATTCTCAAATTCTAGATCATTCTAGCAATGTTTGTCATTGAGATGAGTAATAAAGCTTAAGACTGCAGTGAATTTTCCAAATCAAATGAATTATCACTTACTGGCAAAGAATTTGTAGAAAGTCATGTCACATATTTCAGAACAGAGAGAAATTGCGAGCATCCTTTGTTTTGTGGATATCCTTTCCCCTCCAGATTCAGAGGGCATAATCTTCCCCTCAGGATACAAGTAAAATGAATGCTTCTTTTATTTTTCCTCACTCATTACAGAGATTTTGCATTTATTGTAGTATATGCTTAGAAATGACAAGGATGTGCAAGATACCATCCGCTGGAGGAGATATAGGAAGAGCTCCTGTGCACACCTCCAATGGTATCCTTCCTGTTCATGCATCCTCCTTGTTTGCATCCCCATCCCTGCTCCCATATCCAGTAATACTGAAAATCTGTAATGCTTTTGAGAGTGAACCAATTATCCTCCTTCCGTTCTCCTCTCTTCTTCAATTTTTCCAGCTACTGTTTGGCCTAAGTGACATTTCAGAGTAGAAACTAACTGACAGTGTGAAATATTACATACAGCCTTCATCAGCACATATATCAATGCTTGCTGTAGGATAAAACTTAATTTCACACAGTGTTTACAGTAGCTTTTGAATAAGTGAATTTCTGTTGCTAGCATGGGTACCTTCAGTCTTAAGATCCCAAACGATATGGCCTCATCTAGGTTTCTTACAATTGTCTTTGATATTAATGAGCTTTTAATTAGGAATAAAACTGAGACATCATTATGGGTAAATGTATCCATGCAGACTCAAGCATTCATTTTTTATGTTGGTTTTTGTTTTGTTTTTTTTAATTAGGACATCTGAAAGTGCTCTAGTAACAGAAAGATATTTTAGCATTGATTTTATTTAGGGCAAGGACAAGTATGTTATTCTCGGAAAGTATTGTTACAGACAGTACAAACAGTGCTCGTCTTTAAAGACTTCTAAGCATATGTGCATTTTTGTGCATGCTACTATGCGTGAACATAGAACTGGTTGAAAATTAGCCATTGAAACTGTTTCTTGATAGAATATTATGTTTTTAATGAAACGCAACTGTTGTAGAAAATGTCTTAATGGAAAAAAAAATTCTTGGAAAACAGTTTTTCAACAAAAGTCAAACTATTTTTCAAGAGAAAAACACTTCTGATTTTTGCAGAGTTGTACTGTACAGCTATAGAGTGAGACAGAAATTATACTGTAAGTGAAATGTCCATCTCTGAGCTGAACTCTGTAGATCTAAACCAGGAAGAAAACTACTGCAAATGTGATGTGAGTGCAGCTTAGGTTTACTACCCAACTTGTAGAGGGACAGTATACCAAGTGCTGTGAAGAACCATTGTGGGTCTCCCAGGAGACAGTAAGTCCGTGGATGAGTATCCTGGTTTCAGCTGGGAAAGAGTTCATTTTCTTTCCAGTGATCACTGTGAAAGGAACATCAATAATACCTATTGTTTTTAGTTGTTGCTAAGTGATGTTTACACTATTCAAGGACTTTTTTCAGCTTCTCGTAGAAGCACAGAAGGAACAATGGAATGGCCAATGAAATATTCCATACCGTAGACGTCATGCTCAGTATATAGATGAGGATTAGCCAGGGGGGGTGGGAATCCACGATCACTGCTCTGGATGGTGCCAATTCACTGGGTGGTGAGAGTGACCCATATCATTATTATTATTGTTATTACTATTGTAATCTTTCCATTTCTGTAATTGTTGCTATTAAATTGTCTTTCTCTCCACCCATGAGGGTTTTTTCTCCCTTTCCCCTCCTTTTTTTCCCCCTCTTCTCCCCACTCTTCCGTGGGGGGAGAAGGGGTGGAGTGGGTGAGTGAGCAGCTGCATGGTTCTGGTTGCCAGCTGGGGTTAAACCATGACAATGAGCTCTTGTCTTAAGGGGTGCAAAAGAAAGCAGGCAATGCAGCAGTTACGGTGCTTGTAGCTTTGCACCATCTCATTGTTGTCAGGACCCACGTCTCCTGCCAGGCACCAGTCTCTGGAAATCACATGTAGATCAGGAACAAGTGCAGGGCAGAGCACCACCCGCTGCAAGTGTGGTCTGTCAGTTTCACTAGGAAGCAGCAAGAGCACATAGACACAACCTGCTTTCCCATGGAAAAGAAAGAAAGAAAGATAAAAAATTGTTTCTGGCCTGTCTTTAAAACTATACACAATTACCCTTGTAACTAGGGCTAGCATAGTAGGGCGGATGAGTAAACCCGATATGGAAAGCTGTGCTTTTTAATCCCTTTTTTGTGATTAACCAAGAAAATAAGTGTGTTTGGGATATTGTGAAAGTATTATTTGTCTTTTGCTAATAATTAAAGGAAATATTTATCAAATAAATACTAATTCAAGCAGCAGAGGCTCTACCTTGTACAAAAAGTGTCTTCATCAGGTCTGACATTAATTGAATGAACTGCAGATTTTCAGGAAATCCCTCTTACTTCCAAAGAAATGTATATATAACAAGTCACAGAAGTCATGAGGCAACAGTCTTCATTGCCAGGGTTTGGAAGGTTCTTGGAAAGTTGCTAGTGATACCCTAGCAAATGTGGGTACACTTTTCAAGCAAATGGGTGACAGTAAATGCTCAGAAGTGTAAAGAGAGTAGTTTGGCTGTGAAGCACACAAGAGTTAGCATCTTTGTGACTTCTTCGCTTGGGAGCTACCTACAGCACTGCTTAGACACCAGGAGCTCTGCAATGGGCTAGGCTCGAATGAAGTTTTTGATTATGACTCTGACCCAGCTGAAAAAATCTGACTACAAAATTTCAACTATTCTGTCTTCCACATTCTGCCTCTTTCTCTTCCTCTTTCTCTCAACATGGAGGCTTAGTTCAGCTCATGCTGACACCAGTAGATATCCGGAGTAACATTCATGAAGTAGGGGTATGAGTAAAGCAGAGATTAATAGTTGTGTCTTATTCACCCCTCAACATGTCAGGTCTTATTTCTGAATGTCCTACCTTGACCCTTCTGCAGGCTGATTTTGTATCTAAATATATTTAAGAATGCCTTTAGCAAACAGGAAATCCCCAAGGCAGCTGACTATTTTCTTTTTCTTTCAAGTGTATACATTATGGTCAACTCTATTTTAATTCAAAGTGCAGTAGCTTTGTACAGCTGTCCCTGGGGTATGTTCCTTATCTGAGCCATTAAGTGGCTACAGTTGGGTCTATCACGCAGTTTCTTCCTGCATAACCTGTTAGTGTTGACTAATGAGCTGAAATGTATCCCTTCTTTCCTTTGTGCCAACTCCAGGTGCTGGCCACAATTTTCTGCCAGGGTAGCCACTCTGAATTCAACAGCGTTGTATCAACAGAGGGCCTTCTGACAAGGATGAAGAAATGTGTTTATTCTCTTGTGTTTATTTTTAATGTACTGAATGTAATGCTGTAGCTCCTGTACTGCCTCTCCAGACTCTGACTACTTCTGCAGTTTACAAAGAGAAGTATCAGATAGCTCAGCAGCTTGCTTCCATGTCATGCTCTGAAGACCTTGCATATGATAGTATGAAGACAGTCCCCAGTGAATCCGCTCCTTGTTTTGAACAGTAGGCTTTTGGGACAAGATACATGTAGAACAGCTGCAAACATGCTTATCGATGTGGAAAAAACCACACAGTTGTTGGGTTTCATTTTTCCTTGTATTAGCCAGATATATTCTACTGTAATAAGGCATGTGTTACAGCTTCACTAAGTGTATCTTGTCTCACCACCACCACATGTGCTGTACCCACATACTTTTGAGATTCTTGTCTTAGCACAAAAGAAAATGTGTTGGTTTCCATTTCTTCAGATTTCCCATTTAATTCAATTTTTAGCTATTTTCTAATAGTTGGAACTATAAATTTTAACCTGTAGCTACCTCCAGCCATCATGGATTAATGTTACCCTTATAAAACACATTTGACTTTTCAGATGTACTTAGCTAAAACAGTTTCTTAAAAATACAGGGTCTTAAGTATTCAGTGCCTTTTGGCAAAACAGGCTTTGAGTTATGTTATGAAGCAACAACAGCACTTTTGGTACTAACTAATCAATCTCTTAGCTTTCCTGGGCACACTCTGTGTGCACAGGCTTTAGCCTCTACATACCATGATTTGTCACCAGGCTCTGTGCTGAAATGTAAAAAAATTTCAGAGACCAAAGTCAGTATACTGAAACTCTTTGAAACCCTCCTCGGTGACTGCAATCACAGGATTGCAGGTCAACATTAAAAATTAACTCTACTGGACCCATATCCTGTGGATTACCATGCAGTCTTGGTCTCGCTTTTGGCCTGTTTAGTTTTTACATAAAGCTGCTGGGGAAAAAAATCTCACCTGCTTTCATTATACAGATGGCACATTAATCTGTCTGCCTCTCCTATTAGCCAATAAGGTCACGGTATCCTAGATTTCCTGTTATGTGTGGACAAGAAAATAAAGAAGATCTTTTGGTCTTAAATCAAACACAAATGAAATTATGCTAATGTACAGAAGCTTACATAATATACTGTTAAAGTTACCACTGAGTAGCTCTGTTAACAAAAGGTGGAAGTCAGCACGTTAGCAGAACAGTTCATTTTTCTGACAGCCATAGAGATCTCTTTAACATGCAGGTATTTGAAGGAAACATCCATTTATAACAGGTTATATCAAGAACCTTTCTTATGATGTCCTATATCCAATGCAGATTGCTTGTGGCTTTCTAAATGGATTATTGAAGTGCAATTCAATTACACTTGAATGTACTAGCCCTCAAAAGACTGCTACTGGCCCAGGTTTAAAGCAGCTTCCTGGGTTTTTTTCCAGTAGCTTTCCGTCACCGAGATCTTCACTCATTGAAGCTGAGGAGCAGCTGGATGTTAAAATTAAAACTTCAAAGGGAATTCCATCCCTGTTTTTCAACATAGGAGATAATGTCCAGGCAACACAGGTATCATCTTTACTTCTGTGCCCAGACAGTTTTCGAAGAAAGACTGTTTCTTTCAAGATGAATAAAGATAATCTTTTAATGTAGAACTGCTGTTGACAAAAGCTTCCCTTTTGCAATCAGTGCAGCTAGCCTTCCAACTGATTTAGTTTTCAGTTAATTTATTCAGACTGCATTAATTAGTGCAGATATGAAAAGGAAGTACGGTATTTAACACTTTCACATCCTCTTGTTCAGTGTCCTGTTCATGGTAGCAGATCGTTCTAAGGTTCACCTGCATAGAAACACTGTGAAACACAACAAGGTCCTCTTCGAAATAATGAATCCTAACTTGCAAAAGATGTTTACTCTTATGACTGCTGCATTCCCCAAGAGGAACAACTTTAGCTCTTTCCTTGTTGCCATATGGTTCCCCTTCTGTACTACAAAAACTTTGCCTTTCTTCCCCTGTGATAAGTCATTCTCAGTACCTGGAACATTAAAAACTTGCAAGAATCATCAGTGAAACAGAGCTGGATAGATTTTTGCTTTGTAGCAATTAGTGTTAAAGTGACTTAATAAAAATGTGGACTCTTTTAATATAATATGCATCATTTTTGAAGTCACACATCACTCAGCAGACTACCATGCAGAGATACTTATCATCAAGCTCAGGTATGGAATTTAGCTACAACAGTTGGGTTCTCTCCCAATACTAAGCAGCCCCAACAAAATGTAGTACAAACTGCCAAGAAGCTGTACTGTTTTCAGAGAATTAGTCTGTATCTTTCTTCATTATTGCATTATCCCACTTAGGTGTATCAACACATATATAAGCTATTCTTGTCTTTGCCACTGAATATTTACCTCTCGGTGACATCACTTTTCACCAGAAAAACAGGGATACTATTTACTATGAACAACTTGACAGAAGCTATTTTGAAGAATTTCACCTTTCAAAAATTTGCTTCTGCATTCAGAAGAAATAGACAGCAGAAAAGATGTGCTATTCACAGTAGTTCACTAATTTATTCAACTAAGAATTCTTCATCAAAAACTGTTTCTATGCAAATATTTGCAATTTTTATGAGGTAGTGAATTGTGTTGGTATGACAGTAGTGTTACATTCCCTGAACGATTGACTTATATCATTAACCCATGCAAAAAATTCTGAATTTTACTTTACCTCCAAGCCTCTTTTACAGCCCTTTACATAACTGTTCATATAAGCTTTTTGTAAACCTCTTCCCCTTCCACTTGCCAACAATGTCAGTGGGAATGTCATTTTGTCTACGATTCTTGCAAATATCTCCACTTTCCTTTCCTGTTATTTATGCATGAAGTGTGTCCTGTGAGATAATCCTTAAGGTTTATTATCTTTTCCTTCAAATTTCTTCCTGACATCCATTTTCTCTGTGGCAACTGCAAGGAATTGGTAAATCAATCTTAAAAACATTGAGTTAGAAACAGAAGGTTTACTGGTGGCTTCATTTCTTTGCTTGATTTCAGACGAGCTGGATTTCTAAGCCTTGCACAGGTAATTTGTATAATCATATAAATTTATCATTGTGATTTTCTTACCTTCTGTTGTTTGGCACACTTGCTTCTTTCACTTTGATTCAAACAATAATCTAAACATTAGGGGCAAAATCTATACCTTCTTGTCTAGTTTTATAGAATCATAGAATCACCTACGTTGGAAAAGACCTTTAAGATCATTGAGTCCAACCATCAACCTAGCACTGCCAAACCCACCACTAAACCGTGTTCCTCAGCACAATGTCTACACATCTTTTAAATGCCTCCAGGGATGGTGATTCCACCACTTCCGTGGGCAACCTCTTCCAATGTTTGATAAGCTTTTCAGTGAAGAAATTTTTCCTAATATCCAATCATAGAATCATAGAATCATAGAGTCATTTAGGTTGGAAAAGACCTTTAAGATCATCTAGTCCAACCATTGACCCTACTCTACCAGGCCCGCCACTAAACCATGTCTCTAAGCACCACATCTACACAACTTTTAAGCACATCTAGGGATGGTGACTCAACCACCTCCCTGGGCAGCCTCTTCCAGTGTTTGATAACTCTTTCCATGAAACAATTTTTCCTAATGTGCAGCCCAAACCTCCCCTGGTGCAACTCGAACTCATTTCCTCTTGTCCTATCACTAGTTACTTGACAGGAGAGACCAGCTCCCATCTCACTACAACCTCCTTTCAGGTAGCTGTAGAGAGCAATAAGGTCTCCCCTCAACCTTCTCTTCTCCAGACTAAACAATCCTAATTCCTTCAGCCACTCCTCACAAGACTTGTGCTCAAAACCCTTCACCAGCTTTGTTGTCCTTCTCTGGACATGCTCCAGCACCTCAATGTCCCTCCTATACTGTGGCACCCAAAACTGAACACAGTACTCAAGCTGTGGCCTCAGCAAGTGCTGAGCACAGGGACACGATCACTTCCCTACTCCTGCTGGCCACACTATTCTTGATACAGGCCAAGATGCTGTTGGCCTTCTTAGCTACCTGGGCACACTGCTGGCTCGTGTTCAGCTGGCTGTCCGCCAGGACCCCCAGATCCTTTTCTGCCAGGCAGCTTTCCAGCCACTCCTTCCCAAGCCTGTAGTGTTGCCCTGGGGTTCCTGTGACCCAAGTGCAGGACCCGGCACTTGGCCTTGTTAAACCTCATGCAATTGGCTTCAGCCCATCAATCCACTCTGTCCAGATCTCTCTGCAGAGCCTTCCGACCCTCAAGCAGATCAACACTCTCACTTAATTTGGTGTCATCTGCAAACTTCCTGAGGGTGCACTCAATCCCCACGTCCATATCATCAATAAAGATATTAAACAAGGCTGACCCCAAAACTGAGCCCTGAGCAACACCACTTGAGACCTGCTGCCAGCTGGATTTAACGCCATTCACCACAACTCTCTGGGCTCGGCCATCCAGCCAGTTTTTGATCCAGTGAAGAGTAGACCTGTCTAAGCCATGGGCTGCCAGCTTCTCTAGCAGAATGCTGTGGGAGACTGTGTACTAAAGTCCAAGTAGACAACATCCACAGCCTTTCCTTCATCCAGCAGGCAGGTCACCTGGTCATAAAAGGAGATTAAGCTGGTCAAGCAGGATCTAAAACTCCCCTGGCGTAACTTTGAGGCCTTTTCCTCTTGTCCTACTTGTTACTTGGGAAAAGAAATTAACCCCCACCTCTCTACCTAGTAGAATCATAGAATGGTTTAAGTTAGAAGGGACCTTAAAGATCATCTAGTTCCAAACCCCTTACCATAGGCAAGGACACCTCCCACTAGACCAGATTGCTCAAAGCCTCATCCAACCTGGCCTTGAACACTTCCAGGGATGCAGCATCCACAACTTCCCTGGGCAACCTGTTCCAGTACCTCACCACGCTCATAGCGAAAAATTTCTTCCTAATATCTGACTTAAAACTACCCTCTTCCAGTTTAAAATTGTTACTCCTCATCCTATCACTACAATCCCTGATAAAGAGTCCCTCTCCAGCTTTCTTATAGGTCCCTTTCAGATACTGGAAGGCTGCTAGAAGGTCTCCCGAGAGCCTTCTCTTCTCCAGGCTGAACAAACCCAACTCTCTCAGACTGTCCTCATAGCAGAGGTGCTTCAACCCTCTGATCATCTTCATGGCCCTCCTCTGGACTCACTCCAACAGGTCCATGTCCTTCTTACATTGGGGGCTTCAGAGCCGGACGCAGTACTCCAGGTGGGGTCTCACAAGAGCAGAGTAGAGGGGTAGAATCACCTCCCTCCACCTGCTGGCCACGCTTCTTTTGATGCAGCCCAGGACATGGTTGGCCTTCTGGGTTGCAAGCGCACATTGCCAGCTCACGTTGAGCTTCTCATCAACCAATACCCCCAGGTCCTTCTCCTCAGGTGTGCTCTCTATGCAATTCTCCGCCCAGCCTGCATTTGTGCTTGGGATTGCCGTGACCCACGTGCAGGACCTTGCACTTGGCCTTGTTGAACTTCATGAGGTTGGCATGGGCCCACCTCTCAAGACTGTCCAGGTCAATCTGGATGGCATCCCTTCCCGCAGTGTGTCAACTGCACAACACAGCTTGGTGTTGTCAGCAAACTTGGTGAGGGTGCACTCAATACCAACATCCATGTCACCCACAAAGATGTTAAATAGTACCAGTCCCAGTACCAACCCCTGAGGATTACCACTTGTCACTGCTCGCCACTTGGACATTGAGCTGTTGACCACAACCCTTTGAGTGTGACCATCTAGTCAGTTCCTTATCCACTGAGTGGTCCATTGGTCAAAACCATGTCTCTCCAATTTATAGGCCAGGATGTCATGTGGGACAGTGTCAAATGCCTTGCACAAGTCCAGGTAGATGACATCTGTTGCTCTCCCCTTATCCACCAATGCTGTAACCCCATTGTAGAAGGCCATCAAATCTGTCAGTACAAAGATTTTAACCAGTCTTACAATAATACTAGTGGATAAGACATTCAAAATTTCCTCTGGTTTTTATTTTTGCTTTTTTTCCATTTCTATATCATGTTATTTATAATGGGGCACTGGTCTGGGTCCCAGTCTTAGAAGTATAACCAGGGTACCACTAGAAACCAGTGTTATTGCTTCTGAAAACAAACACAAATTGACTGTGGTTTCTGAGTTGGTGTTAGGCCGTGAAGCTTTTCCTGACGACTTAATAGTAAAGAATGATCCCAGGACTGCAGAATAATTGAATCAGAACTTTGTTTCTGATTCAATGAATTGGTAGACTGGTTGTTGTTGGTGTTGCTGCTGCTATTCAAAGTTTCTTCTATCTATTAGTTATTGGAATGCAGATAGGCAGCTACTTAGGGTTTTGCAGTTTATTTAAATGTTGAGGTGTTTATGAGATCAGTGAAGGGAGGGAGAAAAAAATTTCTGCGTAAGCAAAAAAGGCTTGATTGAAGAGGCAGGGAAGTTAGTACGCCATAGTTCACTTGAATCATTTCTGAGATGCTCTGATTTAAAGACACATTCTCCTTTGGAGAGTGTATAGGCAAGGTTAACTTGGCCTGTGATAGAGCTTGGGATCAATACAATAAGCTTAGATAATTTGCTGGCACAAGACCTGGTGAGGGAAAACCTTAGCTACACATTGGCTCTTACATCGAAAGATCATATGGCAGGAATGTTAAGATTGCACAGTCTAGTCAGAAAATGCCACAGTCAGGATTTCATCCATCCTCTTTGTGGCATTGTGTCTCACTGTAAGAACATTCCCAAAGGTCTATTGTTTTCATGTTTCTTTTTGGCTGCCCCTAAAACCATGTCAGTTTGTCTCTATCATCTTCCCAGCCTGTTCACATTCATCCCCTGGGCAAAACTTCCCATCATTGCCAAGTTGGTGCAGGCTAGGAGCAAGAACTCCTCACCCTCCCTGTCCTTACCTGGTCTGGTCCGGCATCACAGGAAGAGTGCAGGAAAGCCAGATCAGCTGGTCTTCCAAAATAACTGCAATGAGTAGTTGGAAGATAAGGTCATGAGTAAAAACCTTCCCAAAACACACTGCGATGGGCAAAAGTTTCCACCACACAGGTAAAATCTGCAGTAGTTTTAACTGCTCATATTCAGTGTCTACTCAGCACATGAGCAAAGGTGTTCCGCTGCAAAGGTTTGAGCAAAGGTTTTGGCTTACTGCTTGCTGAAGTGTGACAGATGCTGACAGGAATGGCAAAGACAGGACCTTTCATACTCCTCAGTATCTGTCCCCTGCTCCAAAATATAGGAATGCTAAAATTCAGCAAGCAAGAAGAGAAAGAAAACATCTTACACAGGAAGAACAATTTACTGTCCCCGAGCACAGGGTCATAAAAAAAACATCTTGATGCCTTATGCCTTGAACAATATGAAGGACAGATACAGTTTCAAACACCTTTAAAACAGGGACTTCACCTGGTTCTCAAGATTAGCTGGTAGCATTTAGGTGAATAATCAATACTAGTCAGGTACCTGTCATGCAACAGTTCATCCTAGAAAGTTTATTTAATAAAATTACGTTTTTGAAAAGGGAATCTTAGAAAAGAAAGTATTAAGTGACCTCAACATCAGGCAAAATTAGCCTCTCTGATATGATCCACTGGATTTTTTCAATTGTTTGAAAGCCTGGGAGAAGGGGAGGGAAATGTGAGATCGAATCTACCAAGTCTGAGCATCAAACATGCAGCTAATGACAGAAACAGATTTTTTAACTCTCACCTTTTCTGGCTAAAGCCTGGTCCCATGCAGTACTGGAGCACCAGATTTGACAAGGAAAGGAGCCTGGTCAAATGCACTCTGGCTTTTAGCTATAAAGTCTTCAAAATTAGTCTGAGGGAGTGAGAGAAGTGATATAATATAAAGCACATTTGCCTGGCTTGATACAGTCTTATCTATCACATTCAGAATTGCACAGTATCCTGAGGGAGCGCCTGGTTGCTTTTTATTTATTTTTTATTATACTTCTTCAATTTAAAAGCTATGGGGTACTGACACATTCACATTCTTGTAAAGCATTTTCAGGGAGATTCAAAACTGTGAAACTTTATGCAAAATGATTTACATTTCAAAGCAGTAAAGATGGCTATTTGGGGTGAGATCACACAGAACTATTAACTAATAACTTTAATGAGCTTTCTTAATTTTGTAGCTGAACTTTGATTCAGGTCCTGTGTTGAAAAAGAGCATCAGCCAGCAGTAATTTGACTCTTGACTTTGGATTTAAGAAACAGAGCCAGAGAAAGACAAAAAGGAGGCAGTCAGTTCTTTTTTATTTTTTAATAAGGAATTCCTTGATATATTTCATTTCCCAGACTGTATCAAAGTGTGATAAATACCTCAGAAAGGTCAAGAAAACAATTTAAGATGCTCTCATTCACATTCAAGCATATAAAAACTGCCAGTTCATAATTATTTTCATTAGAATTTTTGTGCTAACAAGCTGTAATTTTAGAGAAGTACTCCACATGCACAGCATAGTACAATCACAGAGCAAAAAGATGATACTTTTAGCTTACATGTATGTATAAATGTATACTGGTATGCATGCACTTTACTTTCCTGTATGTATCACAGTGAAGAAAAGTTGTACAGAGGGATGCAAAAAAGGTTAATGAGGTAATCCTGCAGATGTTTAGAGGGAATTCCTATACTGGCAAAGGATAAAGTAGGTAAGCAGTGGTTGTTTAAGCAGGAAAAAAGATGTCATGTTGAAGAGTGACCCTGATAGTTCAGCACGGTGCCAGTAAGGTTGCCAGTTAATTAACATCCCACAAGTCTAAAGAAACGTCGGAAATCATTTTTCACTGCAAAAAATCATCTTGCAGTGAAAAATATCTTTTAATGGTATAATCAGTCAGATTTTTAAACAGTAACGTTGTTTAACAGATATATAATAATAAGCAATAATAATAAAACTAATAGAAAATATACATTAGGGATGAAGTTGTATCCTTTCAAAATGTTCTCGCACTGAAGGCCCAAGGGAGATACTGCTAGGGATGTTACCAGACATGTCCTGAAAATACTGCTTCATATCCATTAAATTCAAACTGGACCATAAGCACTAGCTTATGTAGGTTTCTCCCAATGTTCACCTTGTCCTGCAAAGAGTCAGAAGTCTTTAAGTTGCCCATATTTCCTTTCCTAGACATTTTTACCTTTCGTTCATTATTTGTACAATGAGGTAAGGTTACATTTTTTGCATAATGAAGATGAAGTCTTTTTTGCACAAAGCAGTTCAAAGCTAAGGGTGTAGTCACAGATGTGATTAACAGGAACGATGGTACTATCATCTTGGTCAATGTAAATTGAAATAATTAATTTAATTTATATTTTCTTCCAACCTGTACTTATTGACCTAAATAATCTTTGTTTTTCTGACTTGCGATTTAATATAATTTATTATTTTTCCTTATTGATGTGTAATTTACTCCAGCTTAAATCTCAGTTCTGAATCTTGCGTGCCCACAAGTGCATACACACATGCACACATTTGCATAGATAAATGCATATCCATCCTCATCTGTGTGCACATGCTCTTGCAGAAGGCAACTGTTACTGTTTGAAGTGCTTTATTAACACTACTTTTCTTCAGTCCAGGCACAGTCAAAAAATCCTTTTATCATCTTTTATACTGTCCATCTTCTACTCTATACTCCTCAGAAGTTTTAGTTACCAGGTGGCTTGGATAGCTGCAAAAAGCATTTCATATTTTTGCTATCTAAAATGAACACTCCAGGGGTGCTTCTCTTCCACTGAATCTGTTTACTTTGTGCTTCATACATTAGGTGAATAAGATAGGAAATTAATTCCCTGCGTGCTAGAACTATCAGTATGAAAGCGCTAACCTCACAGACTGAGCTCTGAAAGTAATGATCAGAGCGCCCAAAAGCGCCTTTGATCTGAATTCATTGCAAACACCTAACTCACAGACCACTATATGTTTCCAGTTTTAACTTAGTGCCTAATGAAGTGAAGTTTATCTCTGAAAACCTTTGTCACAGCTGGACATAACTAGCAATATCTACTTGCAAGACTACAACTTAAGGGGGAAACTAAATGAACCTCAGCAGGTTGTCCTTCTAGGATAAAGTTGAAATGTGCTTTTATAGGTAGCATAATAAAGAATAGTCTTCATCCAGGTCCCCTGACTACATCATAAAACCAGCATGTAATTTGCCTTATATTATTAGTCTCTGCTTAGAAATGTCAGAGTGGAAAGAAGACGGCACATCAGTCAAGAGTGAGATTCTTCCACAGAGTTATGAAAGGAGTAATATGTGTACCATTCTCTTATGGTCAAAGAACACAATTTATATGCAGCTCCAAGAGAATTTATTGTTCATTCAATTAAGTTTTTAACAGTCAAAGCATAAGGGCTGTTTATTATTTAGTCCAGTTACAATAATGCTAATGCTTACAATCCAAACCACCCAGTTTCTGTTGAGGATTGTTAATGATACAGTAAGATCAGTAGATCCAAGTATCTGTCCTTTTTCTTGCATGTTGAATCCTTACCCTTCTGATCATCCACGGTCTGAGAGGGCAACCCTGCTCTCTCAGGCAGGATGATTTGGTGAGTTATTATATCCCAAGTTGTTTGGCAGGGGTGTACAGTGTTGTTGCAGCAGATTTACATGTGGGATTTTCTTCTTCATCAGTCTGGGGTTTACTCAATACTATTTTTATGTGCTTCAAACAACTTTTTTGCTAAAAGAACTGTCTGATGGGATCTTAAATTTGGTTATACTGTATTTTTTTTAAATTTATGAATCCTTCTCTGTGTATGGGAGGATTTCTTTTATGATACAATCCACATGACTGCACACAGATGAACAAAACTTGACTCAAATTTAAGTTGTAAACTTCTTAAGCACTAGCCAGATGATTTGCAAATCCCAAAGACACAGGTCAGGCAGTGAATGCATGCCCACTGGGTAATTTTGCCATTAGGGTTAGGACCAGCTGGGCAATAGTCACCTGTCCAGACCTGAGAGAAAGTTACAGGTAGGAGTTATGTAAATATTTTTACAAGTACTACTAAAATGAAGCCCAAATTAACCAATTTGGAAAAGGCCTCGCAAGTCTTGAGGCTTGTCAGGTTTATTAATGCTGTGAAGCCTGACTCCCAATACTACCATTTGGCCTAATCTAGTTGGCTGTATCACATGGATTAAGGCACTTCAGTAGTGCTTGCTTGCAGTGTGCGTTACTCCACAAGTGTCTCATACACACCTTCCATTGATGAGCACCTGCATTATTCTTTTTTTTTTTCTTATTTTGAAATGGGTTATTGAGTGTCTTTGTTTAGTAGCTACCCTTGAAAAACTCTCTTGCCTTTGGTGTTTAAACCTGGGAAGTACAGCCTTTGGAGAAGGGTAGTTAATTTAATGGAGGTTATCTTGTCTTCTACTATCCTCAGTTTTAACCTGAAGGCAGGAATGAATAAATCTCTTACTAACTGTGATTTCCACAGAATCTGTTGTACTTTTTGGGACATTCTGTTTCTTAAACACAGCCAGCTCATCTTAACTTGTTTTTCTCTCCCTCAGAGCTAGTTTACATATCTTGGAAGTACAAAGACGTGTTCTGTAAACCCTTCTCAGGTCTTTAGTTCTAAAAATTACATAAAATCTCCCTGTGTAGTAAAAGCAAAGAATCAATTTGTCCTTAATACAAATTTTAATCAGAGATGCACCAGTTGTTTCTTCCTCATCTGAGCCACTGAGTATGTGTATGGGCGAATAAGCTCCATCTATTTATAGCTGTAATGTATGCAATAAATATTAAAAGGAATCTTTTCATTGCCAAGGAGCTCCTTTTCTTGAAGATAATACATCATTAAGGTTTGCCTTAAAACACTGACGTGAATTGGAAAGGCAAAAGCCTAGTTTCATATTACCTCACAGAGGCCCAATGGTGTAAACTTATCACAAACCTGATTAGCCCTATTTGCAGAGTGTATGGTCTTTATCTCTGCATTAGTTATAGCACTGTGTCGAGGAGACCTGGTGAGAGTGAGAGAAGAATAAAACCTAACCTCCTTTACCGTTTGCAGTAGGAAAAGTTGTTTTGTCTCCTCTGAAGTCTGGAAGGGAAATGCTGGATAAACAGATGCTTCTACAAGCCCAATGATAATGAAGGAAAATCTGCTTTTTTTGTTGCTCTTGCCATTCACAATAGGTTTTATCGTTTTGTTTCAAATGAAAACACAAGTCCCTGCTTTGAAATGGTACTGTAAAATTGCCAGAGATCTCCTTTTGCTGCAGACTTAACTTCTTCCCTTTCCCATCCTCATCCCCACAGGCCCGTGACGGAGGGTTAGACCGGATCAGTGGAGTCATGCGTCACACAGCTGTATCATGCTGGCAGCCATTCCTGGGTCTGGCTGTGCTGCTAGTCTTCATGGGCCCCACTATAGGCTGCCCGGCCCGTTGTGAATGCTCAGCACAGAACAAGTCTGTCAGCTGTCACCGAAGGCGTCTGATGTCTATCCCAGAGGGCATTCCTATTGAGACCAAAATCTTGGACCTCAGCAAGAACCGACTAAAGACCGTCAACCCTGAGGAATTCACGTCATACCCTTTGCTGGAGGAGATCGACCTCAGTGACAATATAGTTGCCAATGTGGAGCCTGGAGCCTTTAACAATCTCTTCAACTTGCGCTCCCTGAGGCTGAAAGGAAACCGTCTGAAGCTGGTCCCCCTTGGGGTGTTCACTGGCTTGTCAAACTTAACAAAACTCGATATAAGTGAAAACAAGATTGTCATTTTGCTGGACTACATGTTCCAAGATCTGCATAACCTAAAGTCCCTGGAGGTTGGGGACAATGATTTGGTTTATATATCACACAGGGCCTTTAGCGGACTGCTTAGCTTGGAGCAGCTCACCCTGGAGAGATGCAACCTCACAGCTGTACCAACAGAAGCTCTTTCTCACCTCCACAACCTCATCAGTCTCCATCTGAAACAGCTCAACATTAACGCTTTGCCTGCATATGCCTTTAAAAGACTGTTTCGCCTGAAAGACCTAGAGATAGATGCCTGGCCGCTCCTGGACATGCTGCCTGCCAACAGCCTGTATGGTCTCAACCTTACTTCACTCTCCATCACCAACACCAACCTGTCTGCTGTACCTTACTCTGCTTTTAAACATCTGGTTTACCTGACACATCTAAACCTCTCTTATAACCCTATCAGCACCATTGAAGCAGGCATGCTTTCAGATTTAGCGCGCCTGCAGGAACTCCACATGGTGGGGGCCCAGCTACGTACCATTGAACCACATGCTTTCCAAGGGCTCCGATTCTTACGTGTGCTTAATGTGTCCCAAAATCTGCTAGAAACCCTAGAAGAGAATGTATTCCATTCCCCCAAAAGCCTTGAAGTCCTCTGCATTAACAACAATCCTCTGGCCTGTGACTGCCGTCTCCTTTGGATTTTACAGAGACAACCCACTTTGCAGTTTGGAGGCCAGCCACCTATGTGTGCTGGCCCAGACAGTGTCAAAGAGAGGTCATTCAAAGACTTTCACAGCACAGCTCTTTCCTTTTACTTCACCTGTAAGAAGCCCAAGATACAAGACAAGAAGTTGCAGTACCTAGTAGTGGAGGAAGGGCAGACGGTGCAGTTGATGTGCAATGCTGACGGTGATCCACAGCCTACCATATCCTGGGTTACCCCACGTCGGAGGCTGATCACAACTAAATCAAATGGAAGAGCCACTGTGCTGGGAGATGGCACCCTGGAGATCCGATTCGCTCAAGACCAGGACACTGGGATCTATGTTTGTATTGCAAGTAACGCAGCTGGGAACGACACTTATTCAGCCTCCCTTACAGTAAAGGGGTTTACTTCGGACCGTTTCCTTTACGCCAACAGGACCCCTATGTATATGACAGACTCCAACGACACAAGTTCCAATGGAACTAATGCGAACACCTTCTCTCTGGACCTTAAGACAATATTGGTGTCCACAGCTATGGGCTGCTTCACATTCCTTGGAGTGGTTTTATTTTGTTTCCTCCTTCTCTTTGTGTGGAGCCGAGGGAAAGGCAAACACAAAACCAGCATTGACCTTGAGTATGTCCCTCGCAAAAACAATGGTGCTGTGGTTGAAGGGGAGGTTGCTGGACCACGAAGGTTCAATATGAAAATGATTTGATGGTATCCAGCTAGCAGTGCTTTTTCTGTGGCATTAAAACGAATTAAACCAGCCTGGCATGTGGAATTGCTAGGCAGAAGCAGCTTAATGCAGCTGTCACTGTATTAAAAGGTTACATGAAAATGGAAAGACTATTTGTGGTTATACAGCAGAGCCTCCAGACCTTGAGGCAGATATGTCAGGGCCTTTCATAGAACTGGTAAATTGTACTAACTGTTTGCATTGCAAATATTGGCATTCTGGGGATATCAGCAATGAACCGCTGGCTCATGCTCATGGACAATTGTTCAACATTTTCTACCGCTACAAAAAGAAAAAAAAAAAAGCCTACAGTGTAGGATTTACATACTTAAAGAAAAAGACACATTTGTCTAAAACATACTCTACAGTGAAATTTGTATCTATAGATCTCATTTGGTAAAACCTTGCATCATCCCTTCTAGTTGGTTCAACACCACAAAAAATTGGTAGTTTTTTTTAATCTACATCTATACTGTGTACATTTTAAAGCAATACAAATGAGAGGTTGTGCTTTTAGATATCCACCAATACTGACCCAAGTGTGATGTCACCCTCCTTTTAACTAACATCTAATCCAAATTAGACTCTTGTAGTTAACAATTAGAAATTACATCAGATATTTTTCTCCTCATGCAGAAGGCCAGAGATGAATAGTTGAGAGCAAAACGCTCAGCTCTGTTGATCTTCTCTTCATATAAATATGAGGCATGTGCCTAGTTTTGATACAGAATGGAATATTTTTTATATCTGTGATATCACACTGGACCAGTTTACTGTAACATAGCCCTGGATCTCCCCCAGGGAAGGCAACCTACTAGACATTGCTGGCACAGAGGAGTTGAGTTCTACCTTGAAGAGAGCAAGTTGTTTTTGTTAGCCCTAATTTTAATTTCAAAGCTACTGTTAAAATGTTAACATGTGCTGGGCAAAAAGAAATAGCGTAATACATTCTGCATAGTCCTGGAGAAATATGGTCATCTTACTATTTATATGAGTGAATTAAAACATACAAAAGCTCTGCTACAAGGAATGAACTCTTCTCCAATGCCAAGGAAACTATGGTTGTCCATGCATAGTATGGGGATTATAACACTAAAATAACATTTAAAACATGATAGTCTCAAAAAGGCTAACGTACTGCCAGATATAATGAACCTCTAGCCACTGTCATTCTCATCTTGTATATTTGTAGATAACACATAAACACAAAGCTAATTTCCAAGAACAGATTAGTTAGCTATTCTTGATGCCATTTTAATAACTATGTGGTTATGTTTCTTTCAGGGGCAGTATCTCAGAGCAAAAGGGGCAAGTTTTTCCACGTTTTAGGAAGCTTTTTTAATGGAGAGAAGACAGAAGTGGAACGTTAGTTCAGTACAAGTACCCTTATTTGTTTTATACCTCTAAACAAATCCCCAAAAGGCTCAGAACTGAAACTTTATTCTTTATTCTTTATCATTGATACCACTTTCCTTATTTTGAAATTCTCAGCAATGGGAAGATACAGAGTTGTTCAGCCACCTCTCAATTTTCCAGCAATTGTGAGCCATAGGTTTGTTGCTAAGTGGTTGATAACAAATACGATTCATAAATGATTGGCATAACCTGAAGTAAAGATAATAATGACTATGTACATGTTTAGCCAATTTAATATGAAAATATTATAAGACAGAATATTCTGTGTCCAATCTTAAAACTAGATTTCAGCGCTCTGAAGCCTAAGTCAAGCTGACCTCTAATGGGATGCAGGTGCTTCTAAAATTAGTATCTACGTTCTTTGGCAGAGATTTTCTAACCAGGATAAAAATCTCCCACTCCTATCAAGGGAAATGTGCCAAAAAGTTTTAAAACCCAGCTGTGCTCCCTAGGTGTACCCCTAACATAGCTGTAGGACCCAAGGCTATGCAGTTTTGAGAATCTCTTTTCTTAGTGGTTGATCTTTGGTTGCATTGTTGCTCCATTTTCGGTCACCAAACCAAGGAGGATGCAAGGGTTGTTAGAATTTTCTTAACTTTAGTCAGTTTTAAGTTTAGATTTGGGTTTTCTTGCTTCCTTTTTTTTTTGTGCTCTGAACTAGGTAGTTGGAGATTTGTAAAGATGCTTGAGACTAATCCTCTTTTTCTCTGACAGTTTGTAGAACATGAATGAAATGGAATAACCCCTGACTAAATTCCGTCACCAGAGAAATTATTTTTGCTGATATAATAACCACCGCACTGAAGTCCAAAACTCTACTGTACCTTAATGTGGGCAGTTAAAGAAACAAATGGGGATAAAAAAAAGTGTTTCTGAACTGCCCATTGAAGACATTTGCATGTGCCTTTCCCTTGTAATTGTCATTTTTTCAACTAGTAATCTATTGCCCCTGCAGTCATTTCATGTTAAATGTTAAAATCAATGTTAGAAGCAAAAATTCTCCTAAATTCTAGACAGTTGCAGCTGATAGCTTCATAGTAAATGACACAATTAAAAAAAAAAATTAAAAACCTAGAAAAAATGTGCTTTTAGGATTAATTATGAATTGCTGAATTCCCCTATTCCCTTAGAATGACTCTAACAAGTGATTGCATTGTTAGTGAGTGCACTGCAAGGATTTCTGAGCAGTAATGTGCTTAGTTACTTATGTGAAATGTGTGCTGGTGATGAAAATCACCGCTTGCTCTTGCTGTGCACCACCTTGCAGACCTGTCAGCATTGTGTGTATGGCCTTGAGTTCAGTCAGTATTCAGTTTTTAAGAATCAGTGTTCGCTCCCTGCCTCTAGCAATGTTCTACTTTTTGCAGGCTACTTATTTCACCATAGACTTGGCAAGGCACATGGCATCTCTTAACAGAAGTGAGAACAGCAAGACTCAGAGACAAGCTTTTATCTTGCTCTCCATAGTCTTCTTCATATGTATTTGTGGGACACACGCTCACTTTAGCCATTTTGGGTGAATAAGGAATACAGTGTCAAGGTCAGACCTAGATAAGCACCTTTTTGGCAATTCTTTTAAGAACAGAGTGCCTGAATGCCCACCCTGCCTCTTGAAGGGTTCACTTCTTCTCTGCTAGAGATCAAGGAGACACCACAGTTTATCTTACTGCAGGCGAGAAAAAGGACTGGGTTGTGAGGAGGCATCTGACCCATATGGCTCCCCTATCATATATTCAGAAACAGGTGGACAGTGCATACCTGCCACTAAAAGGGGGAATTAAGGCTCTTCCCCTACTTCTGCCTTGTATACTGGCTGCCCGCCTCTACGCTGGCACAAGGCCCAGCCTGAACTCACCTGGTGGTCGTTGCAACAAAACTCTGAGAAGCAGCAGGCTACTTATTTCTGCAGAAATAAGTTCTGCAGAAAAGTAGAAAACTGAAAATGTCAAAACCAGCAGAGCAACTTGAGAGAGCAGGTACCACCTGTATCCTTGTCAGTCATTCCTGCAGGAGCAGTGCAGAGCCTCCCACGAATAAGATTTGAAGTCTACTTCCAGACTGGTACTCCTCTTTCATAATGGATGGCTGTAAAAGCGCTCAGACTTCCCCCTAGTGAGTTAAAGAGGACACTGCAGCAATGTATTAAGAAAAGTGTTTGCAATGATGTAAGGATTAAGAGTAAGCAGTGCCCTATCTGAGCCTTATTTTTAGGTTTTGAGCTGGTTCTCTTCCCCCCACCCCACCCCCCTTCTTCCATTCTCATTAACTTGGCAGCCTTCTTTTCAGAAAGGCTTCATCCACAACATCAGCTCAGTTAAATTCAGACTGGGTGACTGCTTTTACCCTCTGTTCCCCCCTCCCTCAGCATTCACACATGCTCCCAGTGACAACAGGGTCAACAGTTCCAGATACAATTGAAATCAGTCAGGAGACTCTGAGCCCATAGACAACTGTCAATACAAGCTGATGACACTAGGTGCTTTTTTTAACTAAACCTTTTTTTTAATTAAGTTGTTATCATTGTCACACTGCCATTCAAGGTTTCCTTTATTTATGTGAATGATAGCTATCTTTTTTTCCCTATTTCTTGCATCATGGTATTGCATCACCTATGGTGGTAACAATTATGCCACCATAAAGAAAATTGAGAAAGCAAGCTACCTTACACTTTCAACACCACAAATTTTAGTTGAGGCATATGAGACACAGGAAGAAGTGAGAATTAATATTTAATGGAAAGTCTTATCTCACCCTTGTTATAGAAGAAAAAACTAATGTGGAAGAACTTTGGAATGTAGGCCACGTTGCAACTGAATCACATCAAAGACGTAGAAATAGACTTCTCCTACACCAGGCCTACATATCTGTTTTAGATATTGAACTTTTCCTGAAAAACTTTCAGGATGTGTGAATTCCAGAATTCCACATTTAACCCATAAAAAGACAAAGCATTGGCTGAAAATCCAGTAGAGTAAGCAGCTTCTGGCTGCCCAAGGACAACAGCTTCTAGCAAAGACAGCCAAGAAACTCCAGTCATATAGTTATTTTGCCTCATCTGCTACTGCATCCTGTGAAAAAAGGGTCCATTAGACAGTAATAAAACAGACAATCCTTACTCATTTTTCTTCAGAGAGGGCAAAATTTGTGTAAATAAGCTACAGTCTGTTCCACCTCCATCCCCAGCAGTGAAACATCCATAAAGAAGTAAAGAAGGGGAAGTCTATTCTGTCCAGTTTGCTAATTATCTTTTCTCCCTTAATGATCCTAGTCTCCCTGGGGCTAGCATGATGACTGTTCTGTCCATTCCAATCCGCTCAGCTCACAATGTGGCTTGACATGGAGTAACAGGGAAAGGAGGACATGGTCAAGCTGTTCCTACTTCCTGAACTGTAACTCTTGTCTTTTCAAATAAAAGAACCAATGCAGCAGCAGTATCTTAGAAATTGCAGTCTGCTGCAGCTCATCTGTAGTTTTGCTATAAGACACCATGTGGGAAAATACTAGATACATGCTTTCTGACCTTGTTTCAGTATCCTAGGTGATTGCTTTTTGTGCTAAAAAGAACTAGAAGAGAACTAAAAAAAATTTCAACCAGTAATTTAAAAGTTAATTGTGCCTGCAGGCGTTGAAAAGAACATCTTTGGAAAAGGGAAAGGGCCTGATTGCTGGAGAATCACTGAAACAATGCATGAGATTTTTCAAGTTAGCTAAGCAATTGGGATGCCCTGTTCGTATCAGCTGTAATAAGAATTACAAACTCCGTTTCCCTTCGCAGCTTAGAAGAATCACAGCCAGTTGGTTCAGTGATACATGCTCCCATTGTCTGTCTCCTAGCTCTGCCCTCTTCCCTTCTAAGTTTCAAATGACTGTGATGCCAAATGAAGATCTCTGGATTTGGTTTAGTTTCACTGCATGTTCACGTGGCTTTTGGAATCTAGATCTCAAAGCAGGATCTTAAACCCTCTTCAAGCCAAAAAGAAAAATAAAAAAGAATAAAAAGCTTGAGAAAACCTCCTCCTGCAAATTAAATAAACCAGTTTCTGTGAGGTTCTTGCTACTGAGATAGCTACATGCCAAAAGCAATATGCAGGTTGAATGAGTCTGAGTCTTTTTTTTTTTGTCTTTTTTTTTTTACTAGGAGCAGGTGGTTGGATATAAGGCCAGCTGGAAATAAAAATTCATATTTATAGCCTCAGCAGAATAAGGAAAGGGC
>VFFE01007119.1:3478704-3617217 GCA_008921705.1 Burhinus oedicnemus | reverse complement strand
TCCAACGGGGCAAGTAACAAATTTGGCTGGCCTTGGTTGTTATAGCAATAAGTATAAGCAAGAGCCTCTCTGCATACCGTTCCTTGGCCTCAGCTATAAACATGGGTCTTATCACTCTGAGAGCGAACAGTTTTCTGCACAACATGCTGTTAATTTCAGCAGTTAGAAGAGGCCTAGCTAAAAAGAAAAGTTACTGAACAAAAATTGGTCCTGTTTTACCTCAAACCAGGACAATCCCCTAGTTCTAAACCCCTTGCCATGGGCAGGGACACCCTCCACTAGATCAGGTTACTCAAAGCCCCATCCAAGGTGGCCTTGAACACTTCCAGAGAGGAGCGATCAACAACTCTGGGCAACCTCTGCCAGTGTCTCACCACTCTCACAGGAAAGAATTTCCTACTAATATATAGTCTGACTCTACCCTCTTTCAGTTTAAAACCTTCACGCCTCATCCTATCACTATAGTCCCTGATCAGGAGTCCTTCTCCAGCTTTCCTGTAGGACCCCTTAAGTACTGGAAGGCTGCTAGAAGGTCCCCACAGAGCCTTCTCTTCTCCAGGCTGAACAAACCCAACTCTCTTAGACTGTCTTCATAGCCGAGGTGCTTCAACCCTCTGACCATCTTCGTGGCCCTCCTCTGGACTTGCTCCAACATGTCCATGTGCTTCTTATGTTGGGGGCTCCAGACCTGGATGCAGTACTCCAGGTAAGGTCTCAGAAGAGCAGAGTAGTGGAGGGGCAGAATCACTTCCCTCCACCTGCTGGCCACGCTTCTTTTGATGCAGCCCAGGATATGGCTGGCCTCCTGGATTGTGAACGCACATTGCTGGCTCATATTGAGCTTCTCTTCAACCAACATCCCCAAGTCATCCTCAGGGCTGCTCTCAATCCAATTCTCCGCCCAGCCTGTATTTGTGCTTGGGATTGACCTGACCCACGTGCAGGACCTTGCACTTGACCTTATTGAATTTCATGAGGTTTGCACAGGCCTACCTCTCAAACTTGTCCAGGTCGCTCTGGACGGTGTCCCTTCGCTCCAGCATGTCTACCACACCACACAGCTTGGTGTCATTGGCAGAGTTGCTGAAGGTGCACTCAATCCCACTGTCCATGTCATCAACAAAGATGTTAAACAGCACTGGTCCCAGTGCCAATCTCTGAGGAACTCCTCTCGTCACTGGTCTCTACTTCAACATCGAGCCGTTGACTGCCACTGTTTGAGTGTGGACATCCAGCCAATTTCGTATCCACCAAGTGGTCCATCCATCAAAACCACGTCTCTCCAATTTAGAGACCAGGATGTCATGCAGGACAGTGTCAAATGCGTCGCACAAGTCCAGGTAGATTATGTCAGTTGCTCTTCCCTTATCCACCAAGGCTGTAACATAGAAGGCCTCCAAAATTGTCAGGCACAATTTGCATTAGTGAAGCCATGTTGGCTGTCACTAATCACGTCCTTATTTTCCATGTGCCTTAGTTTAGTTTCCAGGAGGATCTCCATGATCTTGCTGGGCACAGAGGTGAGACTGACCGGCCTACAATTCCCTGGGTCTTCTTTTTTTCCCTTTTTTTCCCCCCCCTTCTGCTCTGCTCTGGTTTCTCTCCAATGTCTGGCTTTGGCCATGGCAACCAACCTATGAGGAGGGCTGCTGGGGGGCACAGACAACAGGCAGGAGCACCTGAGGCAGACACAAGCCTTGGGACAACTGTATTTGTCAGCTACAGTGTGGTTTCTAATAACAAAACCCCTTACCAAGAGGAAGAAGATGCCAGAGTGACCTAACAGGCCTCTGGGACAACCCAGCCAAGTCCTTGGTGGCTAGTGTAAAACACCAATACAGAGCAGAAGACAAAAAATTAGGGGAGGGAGTGGAAAGGAGCATTGCAGGAAGCCCTAGAGCAGCATGCCCCAGGCACAACAGCTGGTGCGGCCAGAGTGCTGCCAGGGTGAACACCACTGGCATGGCCGTGCCACACTAAGTATTCATCCCCAGGCACCAGCAGAGTCTGGCCCAGCCTGGTTTGTGCCTGGAGTCTTGCTAAGCATGTGCATAAGGCCTGGAGAGTCAAGTGAGGCTTTGGCTGGTTCTGGGTCCTGCTTGGGGGGCTGCTGGTGGCAGCTCTTGGTGCCCATCCCCAGAGCTGTCACATGTGTTTCGCTGCCCCTGCCTGGTTCAGGCAGCTGGGCACTGCAGGGCGCGCTTACATCAGTGTGACAAGGTGGGCCAGTAAGAAACCAGACTGCCCTCTCAGTGAGGTCCCTGTCCAGTCCATCAAGTTCTCAGTGTGAGCAGAAGAGGACTTCAGAGTACAACAACAGGCACACTGCAAGGCCATCAGCTGCTGGCAGCCAGTCAGGAAGAGCTCCCGGACACCTAGACATGCGCAGCATCGTCACCCCATGGCATCCCTGCCATTGTCTCCACAGCACATGCCATTCCTGGTGGAGCGGCAGACTGCAGGGACGGTGCCCAGGGCTCCAGTGGGTGACCTCCAGCGCAACATCTTTGCAGCCCTTGCTCCCTGATATCCTCAAGCCTGTGATGTGATGAGAGCTCCAGGAGGTCTATGAAGTCAAGTAAGAGTTCAGCTTTTGTATCTGGGATCTGTATATTTCTTATGCTAGCCAGTTAAGGTTAACGCTTTTTAAAAAGCTCCTGTAAAATTTCTGTGTGCACTGAAGAGAGAATTACTGGGTCAATAATCCCTGTAGGGATGGACTTCTGAGAACTGATACCTTTGGGCCAAGAGAAAGGGGTTGTGGCTCTGTGTTTCTATGAAAGTAAAGGACAAAGATGTTGTTCTCAAAAATGGGCCACACAGGCCTGTGAAAGAAATAATTTTACATCAAAGAGGCCCAGAGCAGGTTGGAGCACAAAGTCCAACTGGAGTGAGAACAACCAAATCAAAGTGTTCTGTGCCCCAGAACAAGAGCTGGACTTCTCAGGAATTGTAAGGAATATATCCTGTTGCTGTTATAAGCGTGCTGGAGGTTGCCAAGTAACTGCATCCATCTTTGCTCTATGTACATCACAAATCTCTTCAAAGCTGGTGGGGTTTTTGTTCCAGCTAAATGAAAAGAATTATTTGACTCCTCCGTTAGAGACAACAGAAACAAAAAAGCCCCCTGCATCCAATACACAGCTAGCACAGTTAAAGCCGTTATCGCCTGCAAATATTCACATTGCTCCTGTGCTTGAAATTATGTGAACTTTTCTGCCAGAAAAGAAAATGTCTTGTTTAAAAGATCAAGGCCTTATGGATACATTTTTAATACCAGAAACAGTACTGTGTGCTACAGCAATACAGCAATACTCCTCTGATACTGCTTAAATGCATTTTAAGGAAGCAGTATATTGGATTTAACCGGATTAACTGTCGCTTTTAGTGACAGCTTGCATCCTTGTGGGGACATCTCAAAACTCAGCCAGGCCTTTCTTATCCTGAACTGAAACCGAGCTTATGCGGGAGGTTCTTCTTTGTTGGTGTTTTGTTTTATAATTCCCATCTTTTCCTGTGTCTGGTAAGTTTCATTTTTGCTGTGTCCTCCCTGAATGAACTTTACAGAAAAATTATGAGGCGATAGCCCTCTTGTTTGTACATTTTTAGGTATAAACATCCTCTATATCAAATAAAGGCACAAACAGTCTTTATCTCTATAGCCCCTTTGAGTTCTTAACAGAATTGCCTTCTCTTCTAGATGTGTGGCTGGCTTTCCTTGTGACAGGCCACATGAAACTCTTCTTATAGAAAGAGCCTACCAAAACCACCCAAGCCCATCCATATTGCTTTTATACAGGACTAACTTGGCTTAATTTAATTTTTACACTTCTTTGGCTTCAGGGAAATGCTTGAAATTCACCAGCTCAGAATCAGAAGGTCTTTTGAAAGACCACTAGTATTTTTCTTGGGTTTTTTGCTTTTTTTTTATGAGAAACTACACACTTTTGACAAGAAGAGCATCACATTGCACCCTGAATGCGCCATCTTACCTGGTGCATACAGAAAAGAATACTTTAGCCCTTCTCAGAATGCTGTAACATGTTGTTGTGGATGGAAGTATTTGACACAGTTGTGATTTAGTAGTGATTCAGACTTTATTAGTGATTTGAGGTAGATCAAGAGGTTGAATTTTAGCAGCACTTAATCATTAACTGATTAAAGGCTTGCAAAGTGATTTAACAAAATAACTAAACAGGGACTTAATTACAGATTTGAAGATAGCAAGATATCAGATTAATACATATATATATATAAGCAAAGCATATAAGCTTGCGCATGCACGCACACACACACAGAGGTCCCTGAATGCTAGGATCATTAATTTCTTAATAGCGGGCAACTCTAACGAGCTGAAAGGTACCACTTTTAAGTCCTACACGTGCACGGATGGACAGAAAAGCATCCACATCCATAAAGATAATATGTATAGCACAAACATATAGGTGGAGAGGTGGATGGAAGAGGGGTTAGCCTGCAGTAAAAATTTCCCTTACTCGAATTTAGGGCAAATACTCAGGATGCATAGGCATTCCTCAATGGGCAGTAGTTGAGGCTCAAGAAGGATTCTCTTGCCCTGGCCTCAAGGTGTCAGCCTGAGTGGCATCTCAGCTCAGGTACTGGCCACAGCCTGCTGGGATCCAGAAGGATCTTTACTAGAATCACTACTTACAGGATCCAAGATAATTGACTTTCCTCAGGTACTCTTCCACTCTAGCCCAGCTCGGACAATGGACTATTCCAGTACCTTCCATCAGTTGCACAAGCCCAGGACTTGCTAGGACTTGGGGTCCTGGCACCTCCCCCTCTGTGGCGATGATCCATATGTTGTCAGTAGCGATCAATTATAGTTATTGTTTTTTAAATGGTAGGAGCCACAGGAACCAGGAACACTAAGGGGTTGCCATAGTGTTCTAGTCTGTTGCTCTCCACCTTTTCTTTCTCTCATGTTAGATCACTATGGCACATTCTGGTCCATTGTATTATTATGTGGTCCAGGTGGAGAGGAAATCGTGCCAAGTACCGAGAGGCCTAAAAGGGGAGGCGAGGGGGAGGTTACGCCACCACACATGTGGCAAGACAATTCACAATGTCTGTACCTCACTCACTCTATGTGATTTAGGAGAGAAGCAGCTATGCACCACTTCTCAGCTCTATGTGAGTTTCATCTGCAGTCTTAGTCTATGTCATTGCCATGGCTCCCACCACTATCCTTCCTCCATCCCAAACACTCCTTCCTATAGTACTCACCTGTCCCACCAAACTCTTGCTTTCTGTTTGCTGCTGGTACTTTGGTACACTCCCATCACCCAGTGCAAATCATCGTTTGCCAATACCAGCCTCACTTCCTGTCATGCTGATCCCTTTCTGCAACTTTTTGCAGTTTTATCCTTGGCATTATTGTGTCTGTATGTTGTATTTCAAAAGAATGTGATCTTTATATTTAGAAATTCATTAATATTCAGAGACTGTGTATTGTACAACCTGCTTATTAAATAATGAGCACACGGCATGCAGAACTCCCACTCGCTCTCTTGCATTAGTAAGAGCTGGTTGTGTCAAGCATTAGTAAATTTAATAAAATTGTTATTTCATATTCACCACATACGCCTTTGAAGCCTGTACATGTTGTGCCATGAATGCATAATTAGCATAGGGAACACAGACCAGAGCTCCGCAAGCCTCTCTTTGGGACTTTATGACACCATTGACTATAAGAAAAAGTTCACTCATCTCCAGTCAGCAAGAAATTCAATTGAATGAATGTCAAATGTAAGTACATACAGCATACAAGGCTTGAGTATAATTGTAACTGTGAGATTTAGTTGCTGCCTAGAACTAATGTTTGTACGCAGCAATTTAAATGTTAACAGACAATACCAAATTTTGAAATTAAATTCAAGCACTTATGAAAACTATGAGTGCTATAAATTGAATCTGGGAACAACATTTGCATATATCTGTCTCACACATATAAAGGGCTGGACAGAAATTTCAGCTGAAAGTCTTGCTATTTCAGCTCAAAGTCTTGCTAAAGCTTTGACTGTGTGTAGCACCCAATCTAGAAGTCTTGATCCCATTCTTAGTACCAGAATTATTAGGTTCCTGTACACTGTTGTCATTTGGAATAGATTCCAGGTAAATTTTTAAAATGATTGGATATGGGCAGAAAAGGCCTTAAATCATCTTGGCATTTTTCCATGCTTGAGCCAGATAACAACAGGAAAAAAAGAAAAAAAAAACAAAGACAAAAACAAAACAACAAGAAAGATGCTGTTTTTCACAGTGTTATGATTGAATCAGTATAAGATCATCTTTATTTACCTGAACAGCCCTTATAAGATTCACTTATTACTGGTTTCTCCTCCCACTGCCCAGCACCATCCTATTTCAGTACACAGAACTGTAGCCACAAGTGGCACTTTACATCTTTATCAGTTTAGGATAGTACCTTGGGCTTTAATGTTGTGAATCTGCATGCCTTAAGGTTCAGTGCTTATAGTCTTGTGGCTGAAGAGCACACCACTTGCTCAGCTTTCTCCACCAGGCAGTTACCTTTTTCTCATGCATAAAACCTGCACTGCCTGGCTGGATACGTACCATTTAACCTGCTTTTAAATTAGGGTAGTTTTAAACAAACAAATAAAAAGTATTTGCACTGCTTCAGCTACTGAAATGTCTACCACTATTTGATTGTCTCCCCTGAAAACAGTGAGATGATGGTCACTGTGCTGCAGGCAGGCTGGCATGTCCGTTTTCTTATCCAATGTGTCTGCCTTCTTAAGAGGAGGTTGGAGGCCACTTCTAGTTTCCCTGGACCATGAAATCACCAGCACCTCCAAAGCAAGGTCACAGGCCTCAAGGACAGCAGGTCTTCATCAATCTGCACATCTGTACCATCCACCAGCCCCCAGGACTCAGCACTTGTGGGTAGGTAAGGCACAACATTCTTCCAAACACTTTATGACATCACTGCTTTGCCAAAAGTCTGCCATGGCCCTGGGGGCACAAAGACAATAAATGTGTCTAAACATCAAATGGATCAGACCATTGGTAATATAATCATACCTCTGATTTTTTAGAGTATTGTTGGGGTTTTTTTGGTTTGTTTGGTTTGACTTCTGGAGGTTGCTTTGATGGCAAAAGAAATTAAGAAGATGCTGCTTTTGACAGCATCTCATGCAGATTAAATTTGTAGTGGAGGTCAGAGGAAGGTGAGGCAACGTAGCCTGCCAAGTAATTCACACGTCAAGCCATAACACTAAAAATATGAAAATGACAGCTTGACTGTGATCCCCTCTTTCTCTCAGTGTCATATGTTGTGAGTGTGGGGCTTTATTAACAGGTGTTTGAGAGGCTACATCATGCTGTCTTGGCACAACCTTTTGTGTATGGAAGTAACTAAATGAGCTGTTGTTTCTGTCTTCTCTGTACAAGGACTTTGAGCCGTCTTGCTGTTTTTCTTTCCTTTGTGTCCTCTATTTTCCTATAAACAAGCAAACAGAAGACAGACAAGCAGAAAATATTAGAGACAGATCTTGCATAAGCGTGGTAATTTGTGAAATATACAAGGAGATTTTTCCAGAGCAGCCTAAGAAATAAAATGTGTTCCAGAAAGGAAATATCAACAAAACCCTCTCCTGCACTCCCACACCCTTACCAGATCACACTGTAGGGCAGCATTTTATCTGTTTATTACAGCACCTAGATTAGCAGAGCAAGTGAGTTGGCTACAAGAGAGCAAAAAAGGACTTGAGAAGACTCTTGAGATTATCTCAGAGACTTAAATCTAATCATCTCTCTCTCTTTAGCTGTGTAATGCCTAACAAGAATTCAGCTGCTCGGGCAGGTTTTCAATTGCAATACCCATAGGAAAGAGTCCCAAAAGTCTAAACATGTATCCAAGCAATTTCTTCTACAATAGGTGGTTTTATTTCCATAATAGCTACATTATTATGATTATCTGGCAGTTTACTGCCAGTTACACTTACAGTGTCCTTTCCCAGCTAAGGTGATACATCTCATTTTCAAAATCCACTGGTGTTAGCACTGGAAGCACCCACTTAGCCTGTAACAGGGCGACCGTCCTGTTCATTCACAAGTTTGACCTATGGTAGGTGACAGATGGAGACATGAGCCATGGACCTGCAGTTCCCTGGTGCCCTGCTGCTCTTGCCCCATTACTGCAATTCTGAAGTTTCAAGGCTGGTGCTGAGTCACTTCCAACCACGTGGTGAAGGTCTGGATCATGTGTGAGCCCTCAGCGGGCTCTTGCTAAAAGGCTTGAAGTACTCTGATGAGAAAGGGCATTTCTAAGGGCTGAAGGAATGCTGCTTTGGTGTAACTTTACTGCAAGTAGATTGAATCATCTACCTTTCATTTCTTAATCTGTGAATTTTATAAGTATCTGCAATTGCGCTGGTTTGGATGTCATGAATCAACACTTGCATTTTTATTTTTACCTTAATCAGTCTTCTGCTAGATGTGATATAAGGTACAGATCTAACAGATCTGGATATCTGTTCATCCACCTGACATGTGATATTGTGAACCTGTAAACTATGACCCTGGTGCTTGCCAGCATGCCTGTCAGCACTCACCAGAGGACAGGAGAGGTGAGCTGCACAGCAGGTAAAGAGCTGCACCCAGGAGAGACAGTGGCAACTGTCGTGACTGCTGGTAATGCTGAAGGCCCACTAGCATGCAGTAAGGTACCAGAGTACTGGGCTGACACTAGCAGATTACAGCAAGTTTATCAAAATCCTCTCCTTGCTATGTGTTGTTCTTCTTTCTCATCACAGCTGCCTAGACCCAAAGGGATGAGAAAGATAGGGATTTGCTGTAGAAACTTCACTGAAGTAAGCTATGGCTGCCATACGTCATCGTGTGAAGATGCTAGATATTACTGGAATACAGGGCAATGATAGAGGGGAAGGAAAGAGTGGTAGGATGTCTCTGTCTACAGAGTGCTGTTCTAGCATGTTGTGACATACTGTCTCTTACCTACAATCTCTCTGATGCCCACAGTTTGCTCTCAGCAGGCTCAGGCTGCCGGATGGGATGAGGAACGTTGAGACAGATTTTACACAGAGTGTAAACTACAAGGAGCACTCTCCACTCGTTACAGTTTCTTCAGATGATGCCATTTTCACTTTGAAAGAGCAGCAGTAGGAAATCCAAGTCCTGTCTGAGTGATCAGGCTGAAAAACAGTATAGCTTCTGTCAAAAAACATTTTGCTGCTTACTCTTGTTGCTGCCCACTCTTGTTGCTGCCCTCTCATATAAATGAGTACAACATTTAATACATGCATGCACGCTACTTTACATTAATACATAGCCTATACATTGGAGAACACGTTAGAAAGAACTGTACATCTGTAGAAGTGAGAGGATCTAGATATCCCCCCTCATTTCTAGTTAACTATTTTTAAGTTAGAGTGACATAAACCAGGACTAAAAAACCCTGTGCTCCATATCTCTCAGTTCTATTTTCTAGTCTCCTCTGAGCAGAGGAATTCACTCCATATTTTGGTTAGTCTGTATAACAGTATTGTCAGGCTTGTTATTCTTCCAAATAGGGTGCAAGTCGCTATCATAGCATTTCCTAATGCACAATCACATGAATTGACATGATGTTCAGTCTGATGTCCTTTCCAAAGATTTGCTTTTGCCAGTCTGCTGTGGACATATTGTAGGTGAAGATTTCACTGGCTGAGCAACTGATTTTCCCCTTCACCCAACATTCGATACTTTCAGCAGAAGCAGTGCGGGTAGAAAGTTGTACAGAGATTTTGTAAATGCAGCCATTAATAATAACATCATCATGATATACTGAAGGATATAGCTAATAGTGGGGGTTAAAAAAATCTTAGAAAAAAAACTTATTTATATCATTGTGTAAAAGTATTGGGATTTTTATTAATCCTTCCTAAATTTAGTAACTATGAAAGGAGCAATCTTAATGTTACATATAAATCCTAGAATATGTCTCCTTCAGGTAGTGAAAAATAGCACAAATGCGTTTCTGAAAAAAACAGCTGTTTGTAAGCCATAGCAGTTATTTCATGGTCCAAAGCTGCTGTAGAACAGCCAAAAATACGTTTTGCAGTATGCCCAACAACTTTTCCACTGATATAAAACACGTTCTAGAATGCATGTATGATCACTTGCATTCTGGATAACTCAACTCTGTGGAAAATTGTATCAGTCTTCTTAAACTTCAACTCTGACTTACTTTCCCATAAGCCAAGTTTCTAGTGTCTGTCACTTAGCAATTATACAAGGTTAACCTTTTTAAATGTGACCTGTGGGCAAAGTGCATTTTTTTTTCCTACTTGCATAGCTCAAAAAGGGCTGAACCACTTTTGCTAAAGCTTAAAAAAAAAAAAAGAAGAAACAATGAAAGAAAGTAAGAAGAAGAAAAGATAATCTCTTATGGCTGAGATGAATGAGGAAGCTGAAAGATTTTTTTTTGTCCGAGATTATCATGAGTAGTGTTGAAAGAGGGTTGCCTTGTACCTGAAACTTTAGCTCTATGTGGCATATTCAACCCCAGGCTACTAAGTATATAGACAAAGGTGCAGTCAGTGTATATATATGCACGAAATTATTTGAACTTTACCCAGACATTTTCCTTGTTTTACATGGTGTGTAGCACTTATCCCTCTCCAGCAGTTTGATGATAACTTATGTCTCTTTTTATTGTATTTTTCAGGAATATAAACAAAAAAAGAAGGCTTTCTTAGTCAAGTAGCTCATGTTAAGCACCCAGGAGGTGATAGGAGACTTTCCTTTTCAGTCAACAAATAGCCCGCAATTGCAAAGAGAAATCTATCTGTCTGGGACAAAAGTCCAGCTCTGTGGATTTCTGTGTAAACAATGCTTCTGCCCCATTCCCAAGTGAATCACACCGTCATGAAAGAGCAAAAAATTAAATATAGACTTGCACCTCTCTGAAATGTTAATATCTGTAATTTTTAAACACTGCAGAGATAAAAATAAAATGAAAATGTTAGTTATTTAAGACACCAGCCAGAAGAGTCTCTCTTAAAATTAATAGGTGTTGACACCCTGTCCCATCACCAACATCGGCAGCATAGGC
The DNA here is from genome assembly GCA_008921705.1 of Burhinus oedicnemus. Lineage (NCBI taxonomy): Eukaryota > Metazoa > Chordata > Aves > Charadriiformes > Burhinidae > Burhinus > Burhinus oedicnemus. Next base: position 3,606,116 of record VFFE01007119.1, on the reverse strand, counting down.
AGGATGCTGCCCACCTTCCATGTAAGGTACAATTCTCTCAAATCACGCTACCATCGGTGGAGCCAAGGGGTGGCACAACTCTTACATGCATTCAAAAGCCATGATTGTCTGCTGCTGCGGGATGAGCCGGACATCAAGCGTCCCTGCCAGTCTGCCTGAGCTGTGGCCTCACTTATCCTGTGTTTGCAATTGGTGGTTGAGTGAGTCACTGTGTGGGCACATTGTTGCTCATTCTTCCTACTCCTTCATTAAAGCATTGTTTTATAATGTGCTGTCAGACTCCATTACTGTTCAGACCACAGGCGTTTAACAAATAAACTGGCTATAACAGAGGTATGGATATGTTAGACCAGTGCACAGTGCAGAGCTGTTTGTCATCAGTTAGCTCCGTGATTATCAGGACACACAGAGGTGGGGAATTACATCGGGAACAACCTTCCCAATCTCTGTATAATTCAATGGCTCTTTTTATGATCATTTGTCTCCTGAGGCTTCACCACAAACAGCATCACGCTCCCTAGGTATCCAAGCTGAGCTCTCCCCTGACTCCTGCTCAAAATTAAATTATCTGGAGTCTAAAGAAAAAGCGAGCAGGGTTGTTCATAAATATTAACCTGAATTGAAAACTATGAAATCAGCTAATTGACCAGAAACAAGATTCAGAGCCAAGGAGCTGAAATATCCAAAACAAGAGCCAGAAAGGGAGAGAAGGACAGTGTTTATCACCAAATGTTTTCCAGAAAATTTTCTAAGAAAGGCCTGACGCAAAGCCCTGTTTGAAGCTTCCCATGGTTTCAGCTGGGGCTGACCCACCACACCTACCACAGCAAGCATTGTGTTCCTGTCATGTTAAAAGGAATGCAGTTTCAATATTTGTCTGTCAGAGTCCCAGGACTTCCACTGATTTGTCTATCAGAGTCCCAACAAAGGACTTTCACTGACTCAGATTCACAAAAATCGAAATTAGTTATTTTATTGAGAATGACAGAACAGATTCAAGATTGCCATTGATAAATTCACTGACTACAATAGCACTATTAATTAAGGTTAATATTGCTAGCAAAAATAATAATACAACAGCCTGGGGGTAACATTCACCAGAGGGTGAAAGGTGCTTACCCAGAAAGCGTCCCTGCCTGGGGGAAGGAAGAGAACGCAGCCCGTCAGCTGGTCCATCAGGTATTGAGATTCTTCTCTCCCAATTTAACAGCCATATTCTCCGTCTTTTTATCCCCAAAATTATGAGGTTTCCCTCCTCTAGGTGATGTGTAGTATGATCTGGGTGGAGAGACAAGTGCCATAGTCATATACGTTTAGTGTGATCTCTGTAATCTTCATTAGCGTATGCAAGGTTGTCAACTTTAATATGCATTTCACAGGTAATGAGGCAGAGGTCAGTCATCGGGCACGTTAGCCTTCGAAGAAACAAAGAACTACACAAGTTCCTGTTATCTTGTCTTCACTGACAAAAGCAGGGCTGTCCTGCCTCCGCAGGGCCCCCTCCTTATCTGCATCCTGTGCTGGCCAGGCGAGTCTCCACTCCCTTGGCCTGCACAAGAGATAGCAAGGCCAGTCTTAATCGTTCTTTGAGCACACAGATTTTGCCTCATTATCCAAATTTCACACTTCCCTACTGCATAACGGGAGCACAAGGCATAATAACAACAGGCCTCCATGCTCCCATCAAGCAAGGCTCCTGTGTCCCAGCCTGCTGCTTTCTGTATTTCATCTTGAGGCTACTTTTTTAAGTCGCTTTCAAGTGAGCTCTGACTTCATAGTCTATTTAGGCACAGGGAAAACCAGAAAACTCAGTCACGTGGGGGCAGAGCAGCCAATCCAATACTTCAGGGGAAAACACACCCAAGAGCTCCTGTGGGCTTCTGCTGAGATGCAGAAAAGGTTGCCAGATATGGAGAGGGAAAAAGTCATAGCTGTTTCTCTCTGGAACAAATGGTCTTGTCTCTCTTAAGAGTAGCAAACTATGGAGGACACCTGGCTTTGATATAATTTCCAGCTCTGAATGTACCACTGATTTTCCCACTGACCCTTTCACTTACAGTGGAGAATTCAAAATTATCCAGAAATATGCGGTGTATGCACAGTGACACAATTATTCCCCTCTAGCTAGTAATTTACTTTTAAAGTTGATCAGGGTACACATTAGTTGCATTCATCCTGAATGGGGCAGATTGTGTTCACCTGTTTAGCCCACATCACAGATGTCCCTCACTGCAACTGATAACCTCATCTGCTTTTTCTGAGCAGTGACTGGAGTGGTGAGCAAAGACCATATGGTGACCTCCAGGATGAGGTCACCTGAAAATGCCCTCTAGGGACATGCGGAATTTATGCTGCTCATGCAGCTGAGCAGCTGTTTTGAGTGGTGTTCAGAGGGCCTGATCCAAAAGCCAGAGGTTGGAGGCTAATGATTGCAAATTAATGGGTTTTTTTTTCAAACCTCAGACATGATTCCTTTAAGCAGCAACTGAAGGCCTTGGTGCAGTTGCAAGTAAGAAGGTTTGCTTGGTGGGTCTTCTCCCAGTGTAACAGGGAGGAGGCCTGAGAGTCAGGGGGCATGTTAAAACAAGCCTGCTCAGAGAGGGGTTAGGGCTTCATGGAGTCTCTGAGCAGAGATTTCTCTATATGGCTCCAGAGTGCAAAAAAATGTGGAACGTTAATTTATCCCCAAATGCAGCCTGAGAAAATGTAAGTCAAAAAAAGGTATTTCAGTAAAAGAATAAACACAACCTTTTCCAGGAAGTCCAGACCACTCTCAGGCTTTCTCACAGAATATGGTAGAAGCAGTGCAGACTCGTGGCTGATGTAAATCCACAGAACTTCATCAAAATCAGTAGGGTTCCTCGAATTTAAACCAGCTGAGGATCATGTCTCAAATCTCTTAGTCATAACAGCATCCTGTAAGCCAAGAGAAAATTAGTAGAGGAAATACACAAAATCGGTGCTGTGCTGATTTTCTGTGATAAACAACTTATCATAAATATTTAAAACCCATTATAACTTTTTATTTATCCTTAAATACAGTATGCTAATTTTGTAATGCTAAAATTGTTCAGTCCACTTATTTGCATAATTGCTGCACTGCAGTTTGGTAAAAGTTTTGATTCAAGACACTTATAAGTGATAGCATGATTGTGTGTTCAGTTGAATTAAGAAAAAAAATCACATACACAAGAAAAAACCTTTTCAATGCAAAACGCATTATAGTAACTAACATAGATAAAAGGAAAGAAAAACTGCAATTTAGTTGAGGGCAGAGGAAAGCTTTCCATAAATTAAAAGTGTCTGCTGGGTGCTAAGACATCATAATAGTCTGAGCAAATGTTGAGTGAGATGCTCTGGGTAGAATGAATGGTGTTGCAGTGATTAAAATATTAACTGGTAGTTAACTGTAATTGGCAGCAATTCAGCAAAAGTGATTTTTCCTAGACATGGGCATAATGGCATCAGCTAGAAAAAAAGATGTAACCTGGGAAAACAAATGAGTGCTGCAGATTTTCTGTCATTAGTTTTTCTGTTAAGTGTATCCTCCTGCATAGTTACACCCTGTCCCATGTCTGTGTATGTAGCCCAGACTTCTGGGCTCTTAGAGGAAGCGAGTTGTAAACACAAGCGCCTAACAGCCAGTTGGGCATAATCAGATGAAGCAGTGGTTCATAGCCTGCTGTGTAATAGGCTTTATCAGAGCTTCATCATTCCATGTTCTCACACATGAATTGTAAGCCCAAGGGGACAACTGAGCCCACAAATGAGTCTAGCTCGGGCCGTAGAGTGCCCAGCTCCATCTTTCCAAGGATCAGAGGCAGCTCAGCCCTGGAGGAAGGAGCCCAGGCACCAGCCCTTTTCTTCAGGCTTTACAGGCCTGCCAATGGAAACACGCCATGTCCAAGGATACCAGGAGCCAACATTCCAGGGGGCTCATTTCAGCCCTGCTTACAACTTTTTACTGTACAACACAATAGTTCAGAACAGTGCTGAATAGGGATGAGAAGGAGTAGAAGCAATTCTTTCAAATGTTTATTCAGAAAAGTTTATTTTAGAAATCTACCCTAATGTCTTTCTACCTGCACCACATATCAGCTAATATCAAGGTGATCCATGAAAAACAGATCTGAGTGGAAGTGCTGGTGTTCAAAGACCACACTAGAAGAGGAGTAGAATATGAAAACAGGAATTTACAAAATATCCTTGGGAGAAATTTCATGGAGATTCTTCATTAAAAAAAGGAGAATGCTGCTGGATTGGAGGCCCCCAGCTGAAGCATGAGACTTTGGTGAATAAACATCTAAAAAATCTAAAATGTTTTTTTCCACACAACTTGGGGGAAAGTATGCTTTCTGCAGAGGATTAGAAGAAATCATCATCTTTTCGCATAAAATCTCAAAATTTATCAGATTATGAGGTAGCTTTGTCATTCCACTATGTTTAAGGTAAGCACACACAGGAGAGACCAAGCAAAAAAGAAAAAGCTCTCAATATTTGATCAGAAGCACTCCTAAACACCCAGGTGTTGCAGAAGATAATGTGAGGTGGAGAAGGAGAGATGGGAAGTTGAAGCCTTCATGGTGAATGCTTTCCAGGGGATAAGAGCATCTCATGCTGAACATGAAGGAGCCGCAGAACTTGAAATAATTTCAGAGGTTTTCATGAGCAGAAATGTCACTTCTCTGCTTTCAAAGGGCAGTACCAGGCAGTAAACATGGCCCTGGAAACTGCAGTATCTAATGCACAGGAAGCAGGTTCTGAGATGACGTGTAATGGTCTGGACAGCCATGACAGGGCTGGAGATGCGCAGACATCTATGCTCAGTCTGCAGTCTGTCAGTCAAGACCATGTTGTGTCCAGCACCAGCAGCCATGACCATAGTTGCAAAGACTTGTAGTACAGAGAAAGTTGGGGAACTGTAAGAGATAGAGGGCTCTAGTGTGTACTATAGTGCTTAAGAGCATGCCTAATTGTAAACAGAAATAAAATCCATATTCACCAGTGCTTTCAAGAGTGTGTTGCTTAGGTTTCAGTTTGAATCATGATCGAAAAAACAAAGGTGCATATCTGCTGGGATGCACCTCACCCTTGAGAGGTAAAAAAGGCATTTCTGTGCTCTCTCCCATTTACCTAGAGTATTACCTTTGAGTCCACATTTCTTATATGTTTGTACAACACTTGCTGCAGATAAACCTTGGACCTTGACAAAGTAAGCAGATACTATGAGAAATCTGGTTATAACATGCAAAGACTGTGTTTACAGATTGCATAGGGGCAACAACACAAAACAAAACAACCAGTGGTTCTGTTGGGTTTGGTACTACTATTCATTTCATAATTAAGCAAAGAAGATGGCATTTCAAGGTAAACATACTAAAATCACAACTATGAAAGGAAGAGGATGATGACAGCTTTATAATCCAAGCTTTCTCTTCCTCATAGATACTAGCAACAGCATTGACCTGCTGTGAGGAGCGGGGAAAACACTGCTTTTCAGAAACTTTAATTAGTGATTGCCTGACCCACTTCTACTGCTGCAAATGAATTATTTTTTTAATGTATTTATTTTTAAACCACAGCCCATAGTGGCTGGGATTCAATACCTAACAGAGGTACTAAAATCACATACCTGGAATGTCACGTATCAAAGCTGTCTTCCCAGCGCAAGAGTAGTCACATAATCTCTCTCCAATTCTATTGCCTTTTGCACTACAGGAAAAAGAAAGCTTTAAAATACAGGTGCAGTACTTTGGTACCCTGTCAACTGACACGGTGAAGCAATGACAGTCCTGGACTGGTTGGACCCTCTCAGTGTTAGACTGTACTTCATATTACGTGTGATTTGTTGGCAGCTACAAGCCCAGCAGCCATCAATGCTCTCCTTGCTTGTGGTAGGACCAAGAAAGCCTTCCATATGCAAGTCTGTCAGCTGAGTGCTTTTGCTCAGCCCTTACTTACTCCCTCCCTTTTTTTTAAAGGATTCTCAGAAGTACAGAGAGTTTACAGAGAAACTGACAGCAGGATGGGTGCTAGGAAGTAAGCCAGATGTTCTTGGGCTTGGTTTGTTTTACAAGTATTGGGTTCTTCTGTGCCTAAACTACTAATTGTAATTTCAATATTCTTGGCTTTCTATCAGCAGATACATTGCTTCTGGCATAAGGCTTGCAGTGGTCACTTGAAACAGTTTTTATCAGTCATCTGGTATAGCCAGTGGAAGCTGTTGTCACGTCACTCTGCTCAGCGGCACCTGGCAGATGTCTCCATTTCTCAGTGGTAGGAAAACTCCTGGCTCTTCACAGTCTTCTCACTGAACTTAGCTCAATTATCCTCATTTGTTTTGAACATGAACGGCATCATTCCTTGTCAAAATGCACGACTCCTAAATTTCAGTCTGAATTTATTTCTTTGAATGGCTAAATACTGTATGAAACACATCAGTGGAGTCTATAGGCAATTCTGATTAAAGGCAAGTAAAAACAACTTATTCCAAATTTTTAAGTAATTCAGTTGAGCAAAGAACCATAACCCTACATCAAGGAAAAGATATTCTGGATCCAAACAACTGGTTCTTTGTGGGTGTCTCACACAGCAGTTGTGGTGTAGCGTTTCAGAGCTGAAACTGTCTCCTGCTTCTCTGGAGAAATAATGGATCTCTAGAACAAGTAGCATCCATTGCAGTAGCTAATCATTCAGTTTAACAGTAATGTGAACATTATGGTTAGACAGAGGAGAACATAATGTGGCAGATGTAAAAGTCAGCTGAAATGTCAGCTGCATGACAATGCAGAGACTTTTATTTACCGTCTGTGAATTCTGTTTGACAGAGGGAGCTGTTAAGAGAACAGAGTGTTTTTGAATGCCTGCATAAAAGTATTTATCTAACACTGTAAAGGAAAGTAGATCAAACTCTTCTTCGTCTGCCAACCAGGAAAGTGCGTTGTTAAAACTTATGTGCTACCTACAGAAACACTCTTGGACAAGGGATTAAATGGAGCGAGAAGAGTTGGTTTCCTTTTTCCCATCCGAAGAGAGTGCTGGAGAAACAAAGGAACAAAGTCTGGTTTTAAAAGGAAAATGGCTAAATAAATAGAGTTACATCTAAACTTCAACAGTGAATAAGAGTACAACATAGAGAATGTGGGGTTTGGTTGTGTTTTTTTTAAGTTGTCACTTCTCCTACATTGGTTTCAGACAGTGTGGGAGTACCCTGGAGAGGAAAAAAATTCTGCTTGTGGGAAAGGGCCATGAAACAGGATAAATCAGGAAGAACTGTTGCATGTTGTTGAGGGGTTGTGCTGCACGTAGAGAATCTGCTGGGAGCAGGAGGAAGAAGGTGGGTCTCAGAGGGGAAGGAAAAGACACTTTCTAAGCTGTGGAAGGGGCTGGGCAGTTTGTTGCAAGGCAGAAGGCCTCCAAGCTGGCTGGAACCAACCCTAAAAGCAAGTCATTTTTTCTAAAGGGACACAGCGAGTTCAAAAAGAGTTGTATGTGAACCCTTGCTAGTTATAGCCTGTCACACTACATCAGCTAGACTTTTATCCGCTTAACAATCTGAGAATGCTAGCTTACATTCTAATAATACTGCTTCCACATAATAGTCTTTTCATTTAAAAGCCTTTTGGTTTCCATAGTGCTGCTCCATACAGGAGGCAGTTTAGGCATAGCTGACTGAAAGTCCTAGCAGACTTGACTAGCTGTGACAAAAGGACAGATGGGTGGACAGGGTTGGATGTGAACACAAGGGTCCATGTAAGGGCATCTGTCATGTAGAAAACAGGCCATGGCCGCAGAAGGAAGAGCTGGAGCATCCCAGTAGGTGTTGACCTGCAGTCACTAGGATGGAGTCCAGTCCGATTCCATGGTGACTATCCGTCTTGGGGAAGCTCAGCCTGATCTCACAAGAGGTTTTCATAACCACGTTTATGAGCAGCAGTGAGGTCTGACAGAACATGGAGGGTGGCTGGTGGGATCCTCCATGGATAAGTTCATTCCAGCCTAGTCTTCATGCTCCTTTCTGGTATGGTTGATACCTACAAATCTAGTGTAGCAGGAAACACTAATAATTTCATAGTTTCTCACATTTGGGATTATAAAGTAAATTGTACCTTATCCACTTGCAGCAGGGTGTAAGCCAAAGGACGGGGACTTGATCAGAGGACTCCCAAGGCTGAATGAACTATTTCTTTTCCCTCATTTGCAGACCGATCCCACAAGTTCCTGTGTAGTAAACATGGTTGTAAATCATGACTGATCTATGACTGCCTCTCTCCTGGAGGTGTGTCCATCAACTGGGGTAACTCCTATTCTGATTATAAAGTCTGCCTAGGTTCCTGGCAAAACCAGTAGACAAGCAAGATTCCGGCTGCTGCAAGGGGGAAACACAAAATGACTGTGCCTGAGAAATCTGGTTCTTGGGCTTTATGAATAAACTCTGAAATTTCTGTGCTTCCATTGAAAGGCACTTTAAGCCATGCTTGAAAATTCCTTATAGAGTTTCTGTGTAAATATGAATCTGTGAACTTTTATTCCTTTAAGGCAGGGTCTTTCGATTCTGTGCAGATAAAGATTTTGTGGTGCTCTCACTAAACTTCATTTGTGGAGGCTCTGGGACTGCCACTTCTTAATGGAGACCAGAGAAAGCACTTTACTAGCTAAATAATAAACCTAGCCCTATTGTTGTCATTAGGGAACACAGCGGCGAAGGCACTACTCGTGAATGTCCTTAAAGACCCTGTCCTGGATGCACTAAATCAAAACAGTATATTATTGAATTTGTCAATGGCCAAAGGGTTCAATTGCCCTGAAGAGTTGGCCTTCAACTATTGTGAGGCACATGCTGGTACATTTACTACTGTTATGAGGAACCTCTGTAATGATTTCTTAGTTTGTTGTCTCAAAGCTTACATTTGTTCTTTCTAATCTAAGGAACTTCAGGTTTTAAGAACTTCAAGACTGTGTTTTAATCTTTCTTGGATCCTTCTTTTCCATAGGTCATTCATCAATATTTGTGTAGTGAAAGGCATAACAATGATTCAGTGAAGCCACACCATAAATTCGTGGTACTATTTCAAGCAGTTATCCTGTACAGCAGACTGCCCCATGGTTTTCAGGTCTTTGGGGTTTTTTTCTTTTCTTTTTTTTTCTGAAAAGCACTTCTACTTTCTAATGAAAAAGAAGAAGGAGTAGTTCCTGAAGCTTCTCATGCTTTCACTGAGTTCTATGTTACAGCTTGAAGATACAAAACATGTCACCTTTGGAACAAGTTGCCCAAATTAGGTCCGCTGGGTAGATAAGGATATTTTTTATTCTCTGTTGATTTCTGTAAGACTCCTGTGTTCTTAGAGCATATCCAGGGCAAACTGTGGCTGTATGAAGCAAAAAATCCTCAGTAGCCTTTCCCCGTAGTCACCAACATTAACGTAAGTATGTGAGGAGAGCCCTTCAACTGATTACTTTGTAAAAGGGGATAAACACTCTTTCTCTGTAACCACTCTAAAATCAGTAACTGCAGCTTTATCTTGTCAAAGGAGGCCTACAAAAAATAATTCAGTCTCTTGCTTTGCCATGGCCTCCCTGTGCACCCTGCTAAGCTAGACTAACATGCAGGTATGTACATGGGCACGGCCATACAGTGTGCCAGCCAGGTGTCTTAGAAAGCAAGACCTGGGGAGTGAAAAGAGCAACTCCCCATGCAAAAGTTAAAAGTTTTCTTTTAAAATAGTTCTGTTACAATCTTATAAGAGGAACTCTAAGGCATCGGAGGTTTCCTTTACACCCTTAACAGTTCTTTGTGCAACAAGTCTGAAAACCTGCTTACCAAACAAAGCTATAAACCCTCCTCATGCCATAAACAGCACTCCACACTCCCATGCAGGACTGAGCTTGCTCATGATCTGTTTCTCAAAGCTAGAAGAATCACTGAGTTGAAAAATAACATTCAGGTTTTAAAAATCTAAGCCATTTCCACAAAGCTTTCAGGGAGAATACTTTCTAGGCTCATTCCTTCTCTGCAGTTGCAATGATCATTGACCTTGCAGGCATTTCTGGGATGCTGAAATGCACCACAGACGTTTGACCGCTCATTAATTACAGTATTTTCAATCCTCTAAGTTATATGAATGTGTTTTTCTTGGAAAAGGCTGTGTATTTTGCTTTTGCAGCACTAGTCATGCCGTCCAATTGTGCTCCCCTTCAGGTAGTCCATAATCCCTTTTCAGATCTTCTTCCCTAATGGCTTATTCATGTATTAAATACATGTATTATCCTCCTAACCTATATACTTATAGGGTGAGGTCATCATATGGTGGAAGTTAGCACCATAGTTTCTTTACATGGAATCTGATGAGCTGATATATGGATTTGAAGGTCAGACAAAGTTTCTTTGACCAATTTCTCTGACCTTATGAATAGCACAGGCCATAAGATTTCCACAGGCCCTTGTATTCCAAGAGAAAGAAATATGACAAGTAGCTGGCTCAGTTTCTAACACCTTAATTGAAAAAAAAAGAAAGAATGAGTAAGATTTTGCTAGATTTAGTGGTAATATTAATACAGTAACTAACAGTCTGTACAGTGTAATGCATTCCCTTCTAAGAAAAATAATTATTTTCTAAACTGTCACATGATAAAGTTGCTTTTATATACACAGAAACACCTGCATGCCAAAACTGTTTTAGTCACGGTCCAAACTAAACATGCTATTTTAATACTGTGTCACCTCATTCCCACAAAACATACTCCAGTTTCTTCTCCAGATAATCAGTTTCTGTCTTCTGACTGGAAACAAATCACTTTTGGTTACATATATCACAGAGAAGATAAAACTGAACATAAAATAAATATTTATCTTTCTTGGGACATTCTCCTTAGGTATGTGCAACTTGGATATGTTTATTCAAGAGGCAAAAAATTAAAATTTGAAAAGAGCTCCCTGTGACAGACTTTCCCTCCAGTGAATTCTGATTTACAGAGAAGTCAATGAACTGATGCTAGTGTAGCAGGAGCATCAGATTTATGTTCCTGATCCTGTTTCTTAAAATACTGCTTCCTTTTCTGACATGAATGCAGCTGAGGAAACTACAAGATGGATTCCAGGTGTACTGAGTGATGACTGCTATGCACTGGTCTTTAAATGATGCAGATGGCAAAACATCCAAGAGCCTCTGTCTCAAAATACAACTTTATAAACACAACTCAGAGGAACCAAACCAATTTTCTTTTTCATGCATCCTTCCCTCCTTCTCAGCGCTGCTTCTGCATGCTGCGTGTTTGTTATAGGTCCAAGCTGCACATCTCCGCAACAATAAGTTTGCCCGTGTGCTGAGAGAAAAAAATGGGTAAGACAGGTAGAGCTACTGTAACAGTCGCACCGGTGGGGTGACTCCTGATTTACACCTGTATAAGCATTAGACCCATCACGTATAATCTACTATAGGCAGAGGCAAAATGATGGTTTAGCAACTCCTGAAAGTATTCAGTTTTGAAGACACAGTAAATAATATGAAATATTAATCAGACTCTCTCAAAAAGTATCCTAATAAGTAGTGTTTAACACTCTGCAAAATTATATCTCCTAAATTATACTTTTTATTGGCACTTTATACATAGAAAGCAATGTTTAAGTATCAGAGTAAATTTCATTTCCAAAGAATCAAAGTTGTATGTTGCTACTGGAGATGAGAATCACTGTGAAGAGAACATAAAAGACTTGACATATATCTATAAGCTAGTCAAAGCTGTATGTGGGAGGAAGCCACAGAAATTTATTCAGGCTCCTACTTTAGTTCAGAGCACCCATGTGAGTTGCACCAGAAAGCGAAATTCAGTCTGGATAGAGAATCTTGGCAGCTGTCTCAGACAATAATAGAGAGGAGATTTAAGCATTTTGAAAAGATGCTTCTGGAAGACAGGTCTACAGATGTCATTTCCACATTCTGGTTTTTTCAGTTAGGTACATGTATTTATTTTCTTTTTTCAAGCAAAGGTGTGCTTTTCTTAGAATTTTCTTAATTCCAGAGATGTGCTGAGAAAAATGGTAACATGATTACATAATCTGGCCAAATCCTAAACTTCTTTGCCTTTTGCTCCTCCCCTAGTGACTGGATATTTCAACTATAGTTTCCTTGGCCCCAGAGACACACTGAATTGTCTTGTTGCAGGAAACTGAGAATATTGTTAAAGGACTAAAAAAAGAAAGTTTCAGGAAGGAACTGGGACCACTTAAAGATGAGGTAAGGTTACAAAAGAGAGAGGCAAGGAAGTCAAGGCTGTAAAGTGAGCGAGTTTCCAAATCAACCCCTTTTGCTGCAGAATGATATTCAGGATGACACTTTGCACAGCGGTAAGAGCTGATTTTGCAATAATATCCCTGCATAAGACCTCATACAATGTGCTCTGCTTTTTTTTCTCAATAGTAATGGATCAGTAATGAAGGCAGTAACGGAGAACTCTCCAGATAAGTGCAGAGTCTGTTGTGGTTTGGGCCACACTGGCCACTGAGATGAATGATAGATGCTCTCCCCCACCTCTCTCTCAAAGGAGAGGAGAGGGAGAGAGAAAGAGACTTATGAGTTTAGAAGAAACTAAACTACTTTAATGAAAAATATTAATAAAATTAAAAAAAAGAAATATAAACAAAACTGTATCAAGCTCCCAAGATGATGATCATGTCACCAACAGGCACTGGGAAAGTCCCAGACTGGACTCAGCAACGGATGGGAGCTGAACTCAGGAACTGGATTCAGGAACGCATGGATCGGGATAAAAGGCAGACGAACAGACAGAGTCTTCCTCAGATGCCAGCCACTGAAGAAAGAGGCTGATCCCTTTGGTCCCTCAGCTTTTCTACTGAGCATGAGGCAGATGGGGTGGAATACCCTGTTGGTCAGTTTTGGGTCATCTGTCCTGTCCACTCGTCCCCGCAGGTGTGACCCCTCTATGCTTTTCTGTTTCCAACCCTCCAACAGGGCAAATAACAAAGTTGGCTGGCCTTGGCTGTTACAGCAATAAGTACAAGCAAGAGCCTCTCTGCGTACCATTCCTTGGCATAATTATAATATAAATTATTAGGTCTTATTTCTTACAGACAACTCAATATCAGTAAATAAACTATATGCCACTGAACTAGCATAAGGCTTGAAGATAAGGGCATGAGGAGGCTACAGCTGTCAAAATATTAAATGCATTATTTCATCTGTAAATTAGCAATTTTTTCCTTGACATATATCTTAGGCAAATCCTTGAGAAAAAAAAGGATTGTACATTTTTCCAGAAGTTCATAAAGTAAGTATAATCAATGGGTGTAATTTGAAAGAGATGCTTTTAGAAATAATATAACATTATCTTCTAGCTATTTATAGAAATATATAAGCCCTGCTGAAGAGCTAATCCTCTCCCTCATTAGCAGTTAAAACTGTTTACTGGTCTAGTTAACCTGGCTATGGAAGTACTTAAGTATGTAAAGGGGACATACTTCATAAACTAATTCTTAGACAGCATGGAGTCAAAATCTATGTCAATCCCAAAACTCTGAATGCATGCTTTGATTATTTGAGAAATGGAGTGATCAAATCAATACAAAGCAGTAATATATATAACTATCAATATACATGCAAATACTTGGCATTTCTCTTTTTAACACTCAGTTTATTTTAAAATTTCATAGCCCCATTCTGTAAAGCAGTTTAAGCATGTTGGTTCTTTCTAGCAGGATAGAAAAGCACTAATTCAATCTTATCTATAAGGAAAATGAGGGAGACTGTTTAGGGAGATCTCATCACATATCAAAGTCTCTATCCTGTACTTCTCCTAAAATTCAGAGTCCAGGTAATACGATATAATGGAAAGTGACCATAGCACAGTAAGAAGAGAAGTTTATATAAGAAACATTGCTTTTTCTAATGCATAAGACTGTTCCGATAACCTGAAGTGTATCACTGCTGGAACATCAGCTCAACTATATCATTGACTGAACATCAACTGAAACCTGATATATATGCATAATTTTCATTTCATTTATTAGCCTTCAATGTTCACCCAGGTTAACCCTTTTAACGACTTCCAAGTTTAAAGGCTTTACAGGCAGAAAACTAAGAATAAAATTCACCAGTGATTCTTTGACTAACTTTGCCTGCTGCTCCTGATCAGAGTTGCATTATCAATATTTAAACATTCAGATAATGATATAACATGTTGTTTCCTGGTATAGAAAGAGGTTGATCAGGATCTCATGATCTACTTTACATCAGAGACAGGAGGAATGGCCATGGTTTACAAAGAACAAAGCAGGTAGGAAAGAGGGCACACAGTAAACTCAAACTGCACTGACCCAAAGCGTCTCTTTAATGCATCTGTATAACAGGCACGTCTTCACTGGCTATGCTTGCAAACGAAGGAGTCATATAAATGTAACATTTTAACAGAAGAAAGAGAAGAGGTTTGGTCTTTAAAAATACAGTAATACACAGTAGAGATCTAGGAACAGATCCCCAGCCTAATTCTCTTGTCTTCTCCAGACCTGTCTGATTTACAGTGCTGAAGATGTGGTCCTCAGCTTCAGTAGTAGAACATCATTTGCTTCTTTTCAGCAAAACAAATAATCACCACAATGTAGTCCTTGATACTAGCAAACATGCATGCAGCAAAGTCTGAAAATATCATATAAATTACACAATATTTGGTGTTCCATTCTTTTTGTTCATGAACTCCATTCAAATCTTGGTAAAATACATGCATGTGTACTCTTAAAAATGGCAGAAGCTATTCTGGAACCGCCCTCCCAAAACTGCAGATTAATTTGGTGTGGCCTGAATTATTTCTTTAGGGTGCACTGCTGTGTTTCAGTTTACTCCAATTACAGGAATAATTTGTGATTCTCTGTGAGGAGATTTCCCATGGAAGATAAAATCTTTTATCTGAGCAACTGACATCACTGGGGAAAAAAAGACAAGCTTTCATACCTACAAGTTCTTTAAGTTTCCATGTGTATATTAGCCTAATAAAAACCATGATGATTCAGTTCTACCAGTTCTGTGCTGAAAGAATATTCATTTGTTTTTGGAATGCTGTTCACAGCTGATATTGATAGGTACATTACCTAAAGGGTTACAAATAATGAACTTGTCATTTTCTGAGGCAGTGTAATTAACATGTCTCAGACCCCAGAAAAAGGCTATAGACGGTAAGTCACTTTTTTAACCTCATCCTGCAAACATCAACAGCTCCGGTATTTTAAGTTCGGAGGTTTGGGACCTATTTCATCACATGGTCCTTTCCTTTCCTATTCTGCAATCACCAGGCCTGTTTGAAAGTAACTAATGCTTGGTGGCGAGCGGCAGCCAAAAGCTGTCTGTCTAGCACTGTGCCCAAGCACAATTCCAGGATTAGTGTAAACTGTTCATTTTGAAGAGTGCAGGCTTCAGAGACTCAGACTGGTAACTTACTTCTTTGTGCAAATAGTCTCTCTGAACTCAGTGGACCCATGTGTGTAGCCGAAATTTCATGCTGTGTATCTGTTGACATTAAATGAAAATACATACAATGTAACTTGAAATCACTGAATTACGAAACATTAATTATTTTGCCAGCACCTTTTACTCCAAAGAAGCTCTATTTTAACTTGAATTCTGCTGTTTACCATCTTCAGATCTTAGGTGGTTTTTTTCCTGATTACCATATCTCACTTTAGAAGATGCCTTTGCCAAATATTTCTGTGCTAAGAGTTACAATGTAATTATGAGGCTTTTGAGGCTCTGAAATAATTACTACACAAAAATGTGGTTTTAATTGTCATAACTATTTTTTTTTCCTGTTACAACTTTTCTCATAGGTTTCATGGTACACACAGTATTTTTAAGACAGTTCTTTAAAGCCTTAACTTTCACCTACAAATATTCGGGTGTCTAATCTCAGCTCATTTTAGTGCAAAAACTTGGTTTAGAACTTAGTCTTCAAAGACATTTGATTTTACTTAAGTAAGTTAGGTGATCTCAATGCTCGCGCATTCATAAGATTTTCACATTGAACTTTTAATCTACACAGGAAGTTGTTGATCTAAATGACATCAGCTGAGCCTACAAAAACAGCACTGGGGAAGATCACAATTGAACACGTGCATCTTGCACCCCACACTGCAACATTTGTCATAGGAACCGCTGGTGTTTATAGCTTTATCTATTAGAATAACTGCTGTTCCAGAGATAAAATAATTCATTCAACCACAAGGCAATTGTCTAAAACTTTCAACATTAGCAATATTTAATATAGCATATCTATTAAAGAATTACATTATTAAAAGTAGTAAATTTCATTGCTGTTATCAGCACTTGAGATTTTATTTCATTTGTTTGCTAGCAGAGCACCTGGCAAAATGCAAGTGTAGCATCCTTTTCATCATCTTTCTATATTAGAGGGCTGTTTGTGAGTAACCAAGCAGTTCGGTATCAGAAGCACAAACTAAATTTCTGGTATGTCTTCTTTTCCTCCCATTCCCCTTTTCCCCCCAGTGTTATTATCACTAGCTTGTTTGGTTTTTCTTCCACACCACCAGGTACTTAGCTCACTTTGGAGGAGACGTTGCCAGTGAAGACTCTGCTGGCCTGTAGACTGGAGGGTTTGGCCCAGTACCGCTTTGTGTGTGGTGGTTCCCATTGAGTTACAGCCCTGAACAATGGCCGTAAGACCTTGCAGATGATGATTTGGCTCCATATTGGAAAAATATAATTAATGTGCTGCTAGATGTGCCCTTCTTACCTGTGTTGATCTGCTTTTTTGTTACAAGTGTACACAAAACTGTCATACCAGCAGGCTGGATTAAGGATGAATACAAATCAGATAGTCCAGAGGATGCTGCTGGTGCTACAAGCACTAGTGCTACAGTTGGTGGTAGAAGTTTTTTACAGATCAGGCCAAGCCAGCGATCTCACTGTTGTCAAATTAGCATGCAGCACTAATGATAGTTTTAATTAGTTTAATTAGTTTTAATTAAAGGGTATTGTCGACTGATCTGTCATAAAAGACTGCTGGGACAAAGTTACCTTTTCTCTCCCCCAAAAAGCACATCTTTTGTAATATACCTGAACTCAGATTATGTATTTGTTCACCTTTCAAATCTTACGGCCAAGCATTTTCACTCTACTATTAGGCTTTTAATCCCAGATTTATTAGAAGATTAATGAGGGCCCTGGAGAAGGACTGAAATGAAAGCAACCTGTGGAGCAATTCTTGTTTCTTTTGGGCTGGAAGGGAACTGTCTACACAAATGCATTGCATAAAAAACACTATATCTGTATTTAGGGAAGTTCTGCTTTTTACAATTGAAACAAGTCATTGAAAAAGTACAAAACGCAGCAGACAGTCTAACGGTAGACAAAGGTGACGTAACAATATTGTTCTGTCCCTGAAAGCACAGTAACTGCATGACTAGGAGTTTACATAAACCAGTTCTTAATTCCAGGTTAAATTTAGTTGATTGGTGCCATATATTTTGTTCTTCATTTTCCAGATTAAAAAGCTTTTACAATTGGGAGTATAGCATCACCCTCTTAATTGCTGCAAAACAGAATGAAGTACTGGCTACTAAAAATTTTGGGTAGCATATGCAACAGCAGCAGGCATGATGGCTGCCTGCAAAGGGCACCCATTTTGTCATTTTAGAAAAAGTGTTCCTAGCATATGAAAAATGATGAAAGCAAAGCCATGAGAAAATCCAATAGGATAAATACTAACCAGAGCAAATGAAATTTAACATGCAGGCTTAAAGTTCAGAGGTAGATGGAAGAATCAGACATGTGG
The DNA here is from genome assembly GCA_008921705.1 of Burhinus oedicnemus. NCBI lineage: Eukaryota > Metazoa > Chordata > Aves > Charadriiformes > Burhinidae > Burhinus > Burhinus oedicnemus. The sequence continues at coordinate 3,588,323 of VFFE01007119.1, read as the reverse complement.
GAGTCAATGCAATAAGTGATGGGATTTTTCACTGTTTTAATCATTCTATAATTTCCCAAGTATTTGAGATAATGATCAGGGCTAGACTATGAGTGATTGCCCTGTTAACTGCAAGGCACTTATAAGCTGTCCAGGGACAGCTGCCTGACAGATATGAAGGTCTTCCTTTTATATAGTTGGGCTGATTAATAATATTCAGAGGCTGCGTGGGCATAGATTATCTAAGATCAAGTGCTGATAACATTCTCTCTCCTGTTTATACCATTTACAATTTGATTAGTTGCTTCCCTTTTTCTGAGAGGTTTATCTAACATCATCCTTTAGAATGAATACTCAACAGTAGTTCTGAATCCGTATCTCTCCCCTAGACACTGCCTTTCTTCTCTGATATGATGAAGCAGGAAAACCTGCAACCCATAAAATAAATTCAGATTCTGGATTTGCACTTTGGGGACTGCAGAATGTCTTTACCAGGAAGTTCAAACAAGGACTGATATCTCAAATTTTTGCTCTTTAGAAATGTAATAGTGAGGATAACATACTATGTGCACAATGTAACAAATATTATTTACACTCTGTCAATCTGTGTTTGGGCAAATTTACCTGGGCTCTGGGGATGCAACAAGGACAAGCGTTATGCAGGGGATTACAGAAGATAACGTGTGCGTCTTATCTTTTAAAAATATCTAAAAAAGAGCAGCAGGGTACTAAGGTCTATTTTATGTGTGTTTACCTTGATTCTCAACTGGTCGGCTAGGAGTGTTACTAGCCCAAGTCTTGCCTGCATAAACTTCCTTGACTGCTTCAGCAGTGGTAGTTATGGGGATGGTATTTCATTCCCTTCCCTCACAATCTTCTTAAACAAAGAAAATATATTCTTGGCTACCCATGACAGTGGTGGGTTTTTCTCCTTCTCTTCTGAGTGTAAGCACCCCAGTGCAGCTAAATTAATCTGTGAGTTACACATAGGGTTTTTGCCTGTGATTAAGAGTGACATGTACCCTCAAAGAAAGTACAAAACCGAAAGTAATTTGGGGAAATTAGATAAAATGGTGCCTATACATGTAAGAACTCTGAGGCCAAGCAAGCACATAGGCTAAAGTCCAAATTCCCAATGAGATGCACACAGAGATTGTAATACTCCTAAATTCAGAGTCTAATTTGACAGAAAATAAAATACAGGAACATGAATATACAAGGATACATATTTTGGTTTCGGGTTCCTTAAAGATAGCTGTTGGTAAAACAGGATTTCCACTATGAACGCAGAACCCAGTCTTTGGTCAGTCCTTTGCTAATGTAGCAACTCTCCATTTCATCAAATCAGGGCTGTAGCCCCAGAAATTACTCCGACAAAGGGCCCCCCCAGAATCTGGAAGATTATCATATTCCAATTTAAAGAAATTTCAAGCAAGGATGACTGACTGAGGATAGATGTCTCTGATAGTGTGAAGAAAATAGAGAGTGTGAAGGAGTGTGTATGTGCATGCAAGAGACCATTGCACTTTCTCATGGAAGTAAAGTGAGGAGAACTGTGCCTGTCCTTAAGTTTTGTGGTGAGCGGAGGCAAGGTCCCTGGTGTTGGGTTTGAACCTGCTTGCTTTCCTTCCTTTCTTCTTTCCGTTTACTTCTCTTCCTCTCTGCTGTTGCTGTGTGCAGACCCCATACTTCCATTAAAACCTTACATTGTTTGTTATGGAGCCTGTTAAGATTCACATGTGTTAATAAAAAGGGGCTCTTAACCCAGAAGCTCTGTTTGGGAGAGCAGCAGCAGAAAATGAAGATTGCTGTTAGTCCTGGGCTGAGTCAGGGGAGCGGTAGATGGATTCTTCTGCTGGGAACAAAAATGAGGTTCCAGAGACCCATTACCTTGGAAATCCCACCCAGAGCAGGATCATCTAATACGGGGAGCTGTCCACCGGAGGAGACTGCATTATCATGCCTGGAAGGAGAATTGCATGATCGTGCATTGCCACCCCACGGTCATCAAAGTATTTCGATCCCTGAGCTGGCATGGGAGTGTCCAGTTGACACAGAAGCATTTGAGATGATTGACTGCTGATCAAGCCCATCTGATCTTTATTGCTGACAGCTCCTGCTCAACTCACCCTTCAGCATGGCTGGGAAAACCTTCCCGTTTAGCCCTTGTAGCTTTGGGTGGGTGTCAGGCAGCGTGGCTCTCAGTCAGGGTATTGCATGGGCACAAGCGGAGAGCTCTGCATTTAGTCATGGGGACTCAAGCATGTTCTCATCGAGGTAAATTGACATCTTTACAAAGCTTTAGTTATCCCTGCATCTTTTTGGTCACAAGTTGAGGCACAGATGTGTAAAGAGAACTTCTTGTTCACACTTCAGTGACTGACCATTGATTCAAGTCCTGTTAAAAGGAAAAAAAGAAAATCCTTTAAGAAAACTGGCTTCTTTCTACTCTTGATTATTCCCACACAGACTGCAGTATAGGGCTGACTGAAGATGATAGATCTAAGGCAGAAAAAGGGTGGCTGGCAAAAGTTTAAGAAATCATTCTTTGATTTTTCACTAGATGCAGAAATAATGCTATTTATGGGCTGCGTCTGTCTTGTTAGCAGCTGGTTTGTGCTAGTCCTACACTGTAATCTTTGTTTCACCCATCACTGTCCCAACAAAAGTAATGACTGGTACATGGGCAGTATTTCTGAACAATGAAAGCCAGGCTTGCAAATTAATGTTGCTTAGAGTTCAGCTGTTCCAGCCTTGATGGATCTCTCTTATTATTGTTTTCAGTCTTGAGCACTATGATAAACACTAGAGTCAAAATTTACTAGAGAAGTCATCAGTGATTCTCAAGGAAATTCAGACTCTGTCCTGGGTAACAGTAAGGAGGGCAAACCAAGCATATTTAAAACTCTAGACTGTTCATTTATTTTAGTGTGCGTCTGATCTAGTGGCTGTGCAAGCAGCTGAAAAAGTTAGATTTTATATCATTAATATTTTATGCTACAAATGTCTATCATCTATGCTGGTGTGGTACCTTACCTTTTTCTTCCCCTTTCACAAATGGAATCTGGCTGTCTGAATACAATGGGTGTTGGTAAATCACTGTTTGCTCTGAAGAAAACTACAGCAGGATCAGCCAACCTGGGGTGGAAAAAAATGAATGTTGACATGAAATTGAATGATATGCAAAAGAAGAAGATGCTTTTTCCAAAGCATTCATATGGAAATATTAATTAAGATGTATTGACTGATAAACAAATCTCTTTAAATGCTGTTTTCCCCCAGCACTTATTCTTAAACTGTAGGTTTTTGTTGAAGAAAGAGCTAGCTCCAAATACCATTTTATACAAATACTGTGCTGTTCTGTTTCCTCAGTGGTCAAGATTTTTGCAAGTGTACTCGCTGTTTTGGATTTGTGTAAACGTTGAAATGGAAAGGGAATCCAATGTGGTTATGGAACTACCTGGAACAGAACAGCTCCCTCCTACACAGATGGACTCGAAGACTGAGGCTGGGTCAGTGCATTTATGTCTCTACGCATCTTTCCCTTACCTAAAAACGAGTTAGAAACTTTTCCTCATCTTGCATACAAGTACATTGTAAGTTACCAAATGCTCTTGATGTACATTTAGACTGGTGATTTTGGTGGCACTTGATATATTTTGTGGGAATTTTGTTGTCACTGTCTTTCCCTAATTTAAGCAGAGGCTGGTTTGCTCTATGTACATAGAATAATATTGGCCTTAATGTACCCAGGGCTGTACTAGTGATAGCTCTCTTGTCAAGGCAAAGGATCACTACACCATAAAGCATACATGCTTTTTAATCTTTTCCTGCAATCTCATTCAGAACCAGTGGTGAATGTGCTTTTAAGCAGTAATGAAAGAAGAGAGGGTAATTCCAGCAGATGGAGTGTAATGTTCAAACCATTATACCAAATCACACCTAGAATATGGTATTCAAATCAGATTATTTGCATTCAAAAAAGACCTGTTAAAATCAGAAAAGTTGCAGAAAATTATGGTTAGACTAATCAGAGGTCTGGGGGGAAAACTGTGTAAAGTTAAAGAAACAATTATGTAATAAATAGCATGAGGTCACTGAGAATCGGCTTCCCCCAAAATTCCTTTTGATTCAATCCTGATAATTTCTGATCCTTTAATTCTTACTTTCATGTTCCAGCCTACTTTCCTATATCGACAAAGCAGATACGATTTGATCGGTCTGCCAGTTCCCTGAAAATGTACAAACTGTTGTTATGTAGATTTCAATTTGACAAGACGTAAAAAGATACCGGAGAATGAGCACCAACAGTTCTTGAGAAAATGAGTGGCTATGTGGAGAAGAAAAATTCATGTGTTATCTACAGCAAAAGCTGCAAGGAAAGGTTAGCACACTGATCATTGTCCCCCTGTACTCAGGACTGGTGAGGCCGCACCCTGAATACTGTGTTCAGTTTTGGGCCCCACACTACAAGAAAGACATTGAGGTGCTGGAGCATGTTCAGAGACGGGCAACAAAGCTGGTGAGGGATCTAGATCATAAGTCCTATGAGGAGTGGCTGAGGGAACCGGGGTTGTTTAGTCTGGAGAAGCGGAGGCTGAGGGGGAGAGCTCATCGCTCTCTGCACCTGCCTGAGAGGAGGTTGTAGCAAAGTGGGGGTCATTCTCTTCTCCCAAGTAACAAGTAGGAGGAAAGGGCCTCAAGTTGCACCAGGGCAGGTTTAGATTGGATATTAGGAGAAATTTCTTCACAGAAAGAAGAAATCAACTATTAGAACAGTCTGCCCAGGGAAGTGGTTGAGTCACCATCCCTGGACGTATTTAAAATACGTGTAGACGTGGTGCTTAGGGACATGGTTTAGTGGTGAACTTGGCAGTGTTAGGTTGATGGTTAGACTTGATGGTCTTAAAGGTCCCTTCCCACCTAGACGATTCTATGATTTTATGATCATCCAGCACTTGTACAACTTGAAACCGGCATTGGCACATTGTTCATGTTTCACAGCTGGCCGTTAAAGGACAGTACTTAGCTGAGGATATTACTTAGCAGTGGAAATCAGCAGAGCAGGGGCAGGGCTTGAAGGCACTGGGATATCTGCCTGGATGTCAGGGAATATGTGACAGAGGTTGAGGGGAATGGAAGATGCCTAGTGACAGTGGACCTGAATTCATGGGGAAAGAGGACACATGCATTTTGCTGTTCTAAAAAAATCATCTCTCTTTGTTGAAGGTGCTGGGAAAGAAGACTGTATATCCACCAATCTTTCAAATTCCTAGTTTCTGAATATTTGGTGGAAAAACTACCCTTCAATTACAATTTGACTTTAAGATGTCTTTCTTTTTTTGTCCTCAGCTTTACACAATTCTGCCAGGGAATCCTCCCATAAATCTTTTATTGCCTATCTGACACCTTTATTTTAAGCCTCTCTAGAAATGTAGTGAAACTCTCAACTGAATTTAAGATTCTATTATTGCATTACTGCCTCTCTGCATACAGCTGGCTTGTACAGGAAGATTAAAATGCTATTTAATCCATACTGCAAAGAAGCCTTATTTTCAGCCTGTGACAGAGGAAGGAAACATTTTGTCAGTGAGTTCAAAATGAAGCATTATTTAAATATGTATATCCTTCTGCAACAAATGCTGTGTAAATGACAGGTACCACAGTATATGAAGACCTATAGAAGACCTACAAGTTTTTACAAATCCGCAATATGTTTTTTTGTCAACTAAAAGCTAACTCCAGCCTGTTACAAAGAAATTCTGTCTCCAGAAGTAAATGAAGATGTCAGCAGATACAACAAAGTCTGGTACCAGATGCCCTCTTTTCCTGGTCTTTTTAGGGCAACCCAAGTGAATGACTGAGGAGAGAGAAGCATTATATGGAGTATATAGTACATGAGATTTGCCACAATAGATCAAACATAATGTTTTAGAGTTTTTTAATCTTGGTATGTTCTGATCTTTAATAACTTCTTGGACAGAGAGTTCCACAGTCTGATGACATAGTAAATGAAAGAGAACTCTTTTGACATAATTTTGCAGTTTGCTACAGTTAAATAGCTTAAAATGTTCTCTTGTGTTACAAGGAGAGGGGAGGAGCAACTCAAAATTAAACCATCTTCTTCTTCCTGTACGTTATTTTCCATACTTTGGTTTCCTCAAGTGCCCTTGTTCCACTCTTTTCCACACCAATTTCTCCTCCTAATAGAGTTGTTCCAGGCTCTGGGAACTGGTGATTAAATCTAAATGCAAGTAAGGGAAGGGGTTCAGGCTGCAAATGGTCTCTGCAGAATGGGCTGACAGTAGTAGTTAGTTTTTATCTCTGCTTTGTGTAGCTAATGAGAACACTGAAGATAAGATCCTCAGTTTTTGCAAAATGAGAGAAGAGACAGAGAGACTGTGAGAGAGAGAAGTCCATATCAGCCCCTGTGGTAAACTTGATGGATTTTGCTAGCCTCGTCCTCTGGCTAGGTAGAACGAGTATGCATCTTATACTAAAATATTCATACACTGGGCTATAACCACCTTTCAGGACTGATGTGAGGTTGACTCAGAAACATGCAGCTCTTGGGGTTTGGTTCATGTTTCTTTAATTCCTGCTGTTGGCAACACTGCTCCCATTGATAAATTCTCAAAATAAACTTGTGAGCCAAGATTGCTTTTTATTCTATGACTGATATTTTTTCACCCATAAACCTTGGTGGTTTTACTTAATAGGTAAATTTTATTCATCCCTTCTAGTGCTAATTCTCTGTGAAGGAAAGGGAATGCATAATTTAGTCTGGTATATTTGTCTTGCTAAAATTCATTTAGTATAAAATGCATGTCAAACAATGTGTCTTCTCAGATATCAATATCACTGCGTTTACTAACATAAATGCTACCTGTTTTGCGTAAAGGTAATAAAAAATGACTATGCAATTAGCAGTTAAGCTCCTAAAAATCTGTTGATTACATGAAAAAAAAAGACCAAATCTCTATTTCTGAAACATATTTCAGATTAATTTTTTACTTCAATTTTAGGAGTCTGTGACATGAACATTAACATTAAGGTGTTAGCAAGGGTAAAAAGGGAGCTGAATATTTATGGAAACAGCAGGAAATGTTTATACTATAATATGAGAGATGAGGAATGACTTCCAGAAGGACTATAACACCAAAGTTACAGGATGTAATTGTATTGTGATGGTATGTATCTTCAATTCTCCTACATATGAGCATGCAAGGGCTTTGTGTGTCATTCTCTGAGGTAAGCCCTTGTGGGAGTCCAACTGAATCTACTCCATGACAGTAATTGGCTATGACTTGCAGCTGGAGTTTCAGATTTGCACCCAAGTACACCTCTAGCAAAAGAAACTACCTTAGCAATACTAACTACCACACAGAAAGACTCTCTTTTCGTGTGTCTTCAAATTGCCAAGAAAATGTTTTCTGAAACGTGGCAACATGAAAGGAGCTATATATATGTTATACTAAGTTGTAAGTTATAGGCAGAATGAAATGAGATGACATTTTCATGTCTGCTTCCTCCTTGCACCCCTAACTCTGCTGAGCTCTGTGGAAGCATTGGGACTTACAATGGCCCAGAGAAGGACTCCATTTCAGGTTTTGAAAATCAAGGGGGAAAAATACACACAGAAGGCAAAAGTACAGAACAAGCAAATCAGTCTGCAAGCTGAAACCATCTCCTAGGCCCACAATGAACCCTTCACCAACCAAATTTTACTGAGCTCTTCACTCTGTGCATGTATTACTACTTCATGTCCTCTGTGATTTTTTTTCTCGGTGCTTCATGCAGAAGCCTTGACACACATCCCATTGCTGATTTCATTCCAAAATGGAGAAATCCTGAGTTTATTAAAAGGGTGTGAAACATGAGACAGAACATTTTAAATATGCCATATTAAAAATTCACATAGTTTCTCATGTATTGAATCATTTAAGCCTTGATCCTTTGTTCAGTGGTGTCAAGCCGAAGGTATTGAAGGGATGGGATGATAATTCCACTGCCTGACCATTCTGCCACTAACTTTTGTATTGTTTTGTATTCACATCTCCAGCTAGGGCTTTGGAATTTATAGAAGTGGCTCTTCAAGAAATTCCTATTAAAAAAGCTTCATTTCTTGTTCAATAACATCCTGTTGTAGATTTGTGCCCTTTTCAATTCAGTGTCTGATTTCCCCTAAAAACAAAACATATTGCAAAATGTAATTGGGAAGAAAAATCAGCATGTAATTACTAATAGCAGGTATTCCCTGAACACCTACATAACTAATAAATACATAGGAATGGCAGGTTTTCTGCACCGCTTGCTTCTTTCACGCCTCCTTTAATTGTTTTTGATGTTTTTTAATGTTCCTTCAGAAGTAATAGTTCATAATTATTCTATGTTACTAAAGTGATTAAAGCAGAGAATTATTGATTTCTAAATCAGACTTTGCAGATTTACAGGATGCTTTGGGCTCAAAATATATTACATATTACATAGGTCTTTGATTTAACCTCCTGGATGCCATTTTACTGCTGATCAGTGCTGCACTATCCTGTAGACTTTTCCTCCTAAGACCGGTTGATATTTTGATTCTGGACTAGTCAAACAGGTAGCTCTTACATGTTTCATTAACATGGGGAAATTCACAAGTTGGTGCCTACTGAAACACCATTCCTCAAATTCAATCCTCATCCATCGATTTGCATAGCTATTAGTTCTTGGTTTTGATTTGCATTCCTTCTTGTAGGAAGATATCTGATGTGTGCATAGGCCGCTTGGTGGTGGTGGTCTTTTTTAGAACTATTATTTGGGATAAAATTCCTCCTGCTAGCTTTCCATTTTTTCCACCATACAGAATTGGTCCCAAATATCTTGGATTGGTTAAGAGGTTCTGTTCCCTTTATTTGACTTTTCAGAAGTGACAGAGAAAAACCCTTAAATGGCTTCAATTAGCAACAAAAAAACCCTACAGAAACTGTAATGAAACTACTTCAACAAAAGCTAATCTTAATTATATTTACTTAAAGTCTTCTCTTAATTCTTTTCTTGAAATTTTGTCATTTGTTCACTCTTCAGGTATTTATTTTTTTATCATAACTAGTATATTTTAACAGCCTAAGAGGACAAACAGAGAGACAACTGAGTACACCACAGGAAGACCAGAATGAGAGCTGATTTGCCTCAGAAATGGTGCTCCAGTTCTGCTGCATTTGTTCTTAAAGAATTTTTAGATGATTGCTCTAAGCATCTTAGTCAGAGAAAACCTTCCTTACTCAGAAATTTATTTTAAGACAACGTTTAGTAATAGGTCTTCCAGAAAATTCTTACTGTGTAGGAGCATGAGTGATACTGAGAGCACATGGCCACTTTCAAAAAAAAAAGAACTCTGTACTGTAAGGCCTAGGTTATTTTGTTTTTTTCTTTTTTAGATTCAAAGTTGTTCCAGCTATGATATTGGATTATAACTGCCATGGTGAGCTGCCATAAAATCCATCAGCGTTCTGGAAAAGGTGCTTTGGGCTCAAGTTTTAGATCGAGTGAAGTCTGCTCTTGCACTATATTGCACCTGCAGATAATTCTACCAGGTAAGCATTTTTTCCATGATCTCTCTTTAATCCCACAACTGAGTCCTTTGAATATAGTCGTTAGTTTGTTTTCATTCTCAATTAGGAGTTAAAAGAGGCACAATACAAAAGAAAACTACAGTTCATCTCCCAGTTTAAATCACTGAGAGTAAATTATGTACAAAGCCCCTACTGGAATCTCTAAACAGCAGATTAAAATGTACTATGTTATATTTAAACCCTAGTACTATAGACATCACGTATGCAGATGGAGCCTATGCACACATCAGAATGGTTTAGTTTTATTTTGCAGCAATGCCACTTATTTTTCTGTGTTGTGGAAAAACTGAGTTCTGTAGCAAATGGTACATTCATAGAGAATTTGCAAGATCAGTATGAAACTCTCAGAGAGTAATTTGGAAAATATCCAGTTAAGAACCTTCTCTTTTGCATTTCTGTTGCTGCTTAAATACTCATTTTTTGTTTAATTCCATTATGGATGTTTTCCAAATTCAAAAGACTAGCTGTGGGACTTGTATATAATCCTCCTAATCTGAACAGCAATCCACATCATTTTTGCTCATTGGAGACTGGCTAAGTATTAAAAAAAAAAAGAAAAAAGGCAGTAGAAGTTTGCCAATCACAAACTGGGGCCTAGTCCTAGTCCCCAGGGCTAAGTGTCACAGTCAGCAGGCTTTTCCTTTGCTTTTCCTTTGGGAATCAATAATCTCATAGCTTCTTTCCTATTCTTCACTATTCCTTTCTGGCCAGTTCACTGGGAAGAGATGTGAGGTGCAAGATCCAAGTTCTTCAAACATAACCCCATGGCCTCATTCCCCGTGGCCAGTGACGACACTGGTTTTAGCAACAACTTCCCTAACACAACAGTGGCACCAGGGTACTTCTCTGGCTCACCTTTTCCAGGCCAATGCACACAGGGTCTTCTCTTCACCAAAAAGACTTTTAAAACCTCTTCCCAAAACTGCCCTCACTGGGTTTTCTGTGCCTGTGCTGCAGCGGAGATGTGCAGTCTCACACTGGCCCCCTGGGAGGCTGCAAATATACTTTTACATCCCTTGCACAACACCTACAGAAAATTATATCTCTGCCACCATCCAAAACACATGACATCTGATCAGTGAGGGTGTAAGAGAAACTGCTAAGGGGTCATTTACATGTGATTTTCAGATTTTTTTTCACAAAGTGCTATATTGACTATAAGAAAAAAAAATAGAATAATCTTCATGGCAAAAACACAACCCACCACAAAACTGTTCACTCGGTGGCAAATAATACCAACAGTTTTTCTGTTGTTTTTTGACATTCACCCTTAGATTAGATGCAGGAAAGCTTAAATAAGTGTAACTGATGCTAAACTTTCCTCACTCTCACTCTGTGTGAAATTGTGTAATCTGTTGCACTACACAGCGTAGCCCAAGGCCAGGTTTCTGCTCTTCAGGGTTCAGCCCAATCCTTAACTTCCATTGATCCAACCTGAGCAGTAAAGAATAGGCAGCTGTCCATCACCTGAAATACAACTATTGTGTATTACAGCTTCTTTTATATTTAATTTTACAGTTTTATCAGCAAGCCTAAGTCCTCTTTACAGTAGTGCCCATGTCTGCCTCAGTGCCTTTGCTGCAAAGAAATTTTTTTAGTCTGGTCAGACAAACAATAGTTTATTTAAACCTCTGTGGTTGCTCACCATATACAATGGATTTGTTGGTGCAAAAGCTACACAAATGTATGTAGCACTCATTTGACAATTTAGATCTGAACTCATGGTTTATTTGCATTTTCATGGTGTAGAATGGCCTGGCAACCTCTCAATTACGGACTAAGCTATTGGAGCATTTATCGTCATTGCATGGCTTCTGCCAGGCCTTTTTCTGTCATTAGGACATCGGTACACATAATGTTATTGGCTGTTGTCTGAAATTAGAGGATTAGTGTACCTAGTCACCATTGCTCACTTGTGCTCACTGTGATGCCTGTGAACATCAGCCTTTCCTTACAGCCACAGAAGTGTGGTGAGAAATGGAGGAACACACAGGTAAATCAGGTAATCCAAGAAGATAGAAAGCATCCGGAAAAAACTGCCCATACAGTTTTGTAAGATACCGTATTCCTGTAAGAGGTGGCAGATAAGATTTTTTGTCTGTTCCATCACAACTGACTGACTGTATACCTCTGAGTGGCCAGGCCAGGGAGGAAGGCTGCTTGTATCTTGCCTGGCTGAGACACGCTGGGAAGGGCAAAAGCTTTGGCAGGGAGAATACTGTGGACTCCCTGAGTGCAACTGCACAGATCCAAGAGAAGACCAGTGAGAGCCACTCCCCCTCAGAGCTCTGGCTGGCATGAGTTCAGCCACAGTTGCACACACCACATTTTCTTCCTTGGTAAACCAGATGGGAGCCTGTTGTCCGTTACCAAGTTCATCAAACAATGTCAGACTACAAAAAAACCTATGATTTAAGGGTCAATGCCTTTTCCTTCTCCTTCTCGTAGTATTGGACTTCACTTATGGGTTAGTCTAGCATTTTCTAACCCATTTGGTCCCGAGTCACTTCCTAGGGATCTAATACAGACATACCACAGACTTTTGAAGTGTTTCAGTTTGTGGTCTCCACAAACAAGCTTTGCCAGTGCAGCCATCTGGGCACATGGGAAGCTGTGGAGGGTTATGTTACAGCTTTCTTTTTCCTCTGTGCTGTTCAGAGAGGCACTTCTCTTTTACTGTTCAACCTTGCCTTGCCTGGAAGGGAAACCCCAGTTTTGGATGAAGCTGGCTTAATCCTCATTATCACTATTTTAATACATGCACCTTCCACAACAGAACTATAAACCCAGTTGTGTGGTTGGATTCTCAACAGCTTCAAATGAATGTCACATTTTTCTGAGCTTTTTGTCCCACCCTGAACTTCAGCATTCTGACAGCTATCTACTCCCTCCCCTGACCCAAAACAGCTGCAGCTTACATGATGCTATTCCATCGCTAACTAATGAAAAAGAACATTGAGATGAGAAATGGTATTCAAACTTCTAGTATTCATGTCATCAATGATGCTGCTGTGAAGTGTTGTTAGCAGCTATATAGATTTGCTTTCACAGAAGCAGATGCTTTGGTTTCTTTCCTCCTTGCATGAGTGTGGAGGGCTCTTTATTCTCTTTCTGGTGTGATCAAGGGCAGTGAATGGGTCTACACAGAGCTGTTATAAGGCACTGAGAGAGTTATTAGGCTGACAGCCTAGACTGGCTGGCAAACACAGAGCATCCCTCTGTATAGTAGTCAGATGCCAGTCTTCAAGGGGCTTTCATGGTGTTCTTTCAACTATGTGGAAATTATCTGTTCTGCAAAATGGACTGTTCTCCTGAAGGATTAGGCAGTTTATCATTACCACATAATTTCCTCAAAGAAGAGCTGGCTCACTGTTCCTTTTCATGCCATTAATGAGTTACGTGAGCCAAAAAGCACAGCTTGTAACTATGATTACATTAAAAACGCTTTGTGAAGATTCCTCTGATCTTCTCTAATAATAAAATAGACAAACTTTGACCTGGAAGGACGTCTTCAACGGTTGTCTTGTCAGTCTGCCTAACGCAGTGTGAATTTACCACAGTTGCACTTCATACAGGTTTCTCTGGCATGCTGTTAAGTTAGGCCTGAGGTGTGCAATCACATCTTCTTGATGTCCACAAAAAGTGTACCTAGATGCTGACTTGTCCTGAAGGGTGAACTGTGCCTATTGCTTATTTCTTAGCCTGTTACCATTCACGTTTCTGAGGTGAGTCTATACAGTCTGTTTTGATTGCCAGAGTTTAACTTGGAAAAACAAAGACGCACTGGCGCCATATGAGGATTATCCCAGGTGAATAATATCAAAATAATATAGCAGAACTTGTTAACACTTGTGAATTAATTATGATTGATTTGTATTGGTTTTCCAGGAACACATCTGTGTAGCCACATTTAGTTATTTTGAAGACTTGGACAAAGTTGTAGGTTTGTAGGTTTGATTTCTCCTAAATACCAGCATTTAAAAATCTCCATATTTATTAATATTGTGTCATCCATGACCATAAAAGCCATACAGATGATTTATATAGCTTTTCCTGGAGGGTATCTTTGTATTGTCTCACAGTTTTAACAACTCACTCCTTGTTTATTAAAATCTAGCTACATGCTAACATATATTATGGAACTAAAACCTGGAAGGTGATCTTAGACAATCACTTTCACGTGAACCCTTCAGTGAAGACTGAAGTACAGAAGTGTGAATAGGAGAACCTTAAATCATTTTAAAAACAAACCACAACAGTATTTTAACCACAGAATTACAGAGACAAGGCTTTTGATGACTAGAGGCGTCACTTGAAACAGCTCAATTTTCTAGATATTTGATGAAATTTAGTCCTGGTGGAAGTCTAAGTTTCAGGCACTGATGGCCTAAACTGTGCAGAATCACTAAACCCTTGTGAATGTCTTAATCTCAATATCCTAGGTGAAACAACTTTGATGTTATGTTCATTACTCCATCTGATCCACATCCATAACCTGTTCCTGCAGCTTTGGTCCAGTAGCCACTTCTCTGACTGGCAGACTATTTTAAGCCTTCATCATCTATTTAACCAGAAATGGAGTGCATAATAATTCTGTTCTTTCCTTCTTCATCAAAGCCCAAGAATCCAAAGCAAAAACAGGTGCAGTTTTGCTGGCATCAGGCTGCACTGAGCTATTTTTTTTACTAAGCTTCTGATTTTGAAAGGATAGATCATGAAAAATTAGTACAAATGAATGACTATTCCCTTGCATGCATGAGAAAATCCTTCCATATTTAGGTACCATTCAATTGCTGAAAGATTAAAATAGAGTGTCAATGAGAAGTGGTCATGGAGATCAATTGAACCAAAGCTACACAAACCAGCATTTGGGAAATGAGATGCAGCCAAAGTAAGAACAGAGATCCTGTAAGAACAAAGTGGTACAGGTGATGGCCTCTGTTAGATGTGTCCATATTCTCTGTTTAATCTCATTCAGGCAAGATGGAACTACTTTGACCTTCTTTATATTTAACAGTCCTCTGTATTTCCCTCTTCTTTCGCCTTCTCTGCTCGCAAACACCAGGCAGTAGGAGAAGCCTGACTCCTCTGAACAAGATTTAGGCAGAGTCAAGCCCGCTCTGGATGAGGACAGGGTCTCACCCTGGCAGTTTGGTTCAGTGGCATAAAAATCAACATATTAATCCCAAGCTTGTACTTGGACAAAATCTCACATTCCTGCCTTTGGAACAGAGGTACCTGTGGAGTTTCTAAATTCTCTGATATTATATTTACGTAAGCTTTAGCGGGGAAATAGAAGAGGGCCAATCAAGCTCCAAATGGTTCAGCAGAATTTCTGTTGCTGCATTCATTAAACTTTCCGAGGCTTAAAGATCCCCTCTCTCACAACCAGCCCTCCATTATAGACAAAAAGGAGGCACAACACACTTATACTCTTTGCTGCTAAACTCATAGTCTTGCTGCATGTGCACAAGGACAGATTGTCTGAGAGGCTTACCAGCAATGGCCTATTAAAGATAAATTCATATTCAAAAAAACAACAGAGAAAAAAAAAAAAAGCACTTGCTTGGCAAGCATTGCCAATGTCACAAAAAGACTTCTTCAGTATTATCAGCTAAAATTATTTATACAGGACTCATGATGTTCAGACTTTTACAATTCCTTTTGTTTGCTTATTTTTACAACTCTGTGCTGGACTCAACATTTCATGAGAAGTTCTGCGTTTATGATTTTCAAGTTTTTTAGTTGCTCTGGCTCAGAAGTAAAATTTGAAAAAATGCACAGAGTTCTATTCTGCAGGCTCAAAACCCTCTCTAGTCAAAAACAAGGACTCCCAGATGAAGTTTCAGAAGGATTTCAGATCCATCTTCCAATAATTGACATGCTGATTCCTCATTTTGAACACTTCAAGCTTCTATTTTTACAGATGATAGAGCTAGCTAACCATTTCCAACAGTAAGTTAAATAGCATTATTTTTATGTAATTCATTGCTAAACTTCTATCCAGAAAGTGTCAGCACAGTGTTAGAAAGCCATGAAATTCAGCTCTGCTCCAGGGAACTGATGTGAGGTCATTCATTGTCCACTGAAGCCTCTTGTATTATATAAAACTAGACCTCTTTTGTAGCCATCTCAGCAGTCCTTCCTATGCTGACAGTAGTTTTTTAGGTTGAGCTTTCAGCACTTTAATATCCCCTGCTAGTGTCACTGAACTTGATGGAAATCTTAATTATTGTTTCAGAGTACCAGAATTAAAATGACGTGCAGAAGATTTAAAAACAACTACTTAATTCTTATTCAAAGCCAGAATTTTTTCAGGACTTCAGTGAAATTGAAGTGTCTTGCATACATTTGCTCATTATTGATTTAAATGGATGCCTGTTGCATGAATGATGTTCTTCACACTATGATGCTGTGCATTTTTGATATATATTCATTTTGGCTGGTGTTCCTATGCATTCTGGATAGTCAGTTACACCTGTACAGCAAAGATGTAAAGCAAACTGATAAGATATTTTGGGCAGGTTAAGTGGCTACATAAGATGTTAAAACAGCAAAAGTGGGACTTACTATATCAGCTAATATCAGATAAACTGAGTGCCAGAAAGTGCTGGCCTGCCTGGCTGGAGTGGAAAGCAAATTCCTAATTTTCTCATCAGCAATTCACAAATCATTCTGTAAGCAAGGGAAATAATGAGGCATGATTCTTGTCATGTTACCCTAAATTGCTCTATTCTCTACACTCATCAAGTCTGACTGAAACTGGACAGTAGATTAAAAGCCTTTGGGCCAGGGAGGGGAGGATACTTAGCAGTAGGCAAACACAGTAACAATATATAAGTAATTGTTTACTTAGGAACTTTGGCTAAGAACATCTTGATATGACAGCATGGGTTGTTCAAGCACAAAAACACTTTTTTAACTCAGGGCCTCACTGAGAACTTCTTCTTGATTTACTACTTTGTTTAGTATTACAGAATCACAGAATCACAGGGGTTGGAAGGGACCTCTGGAGATCATCTAGTCCAACCCCCCTGTGAGAGCATGGTCACCTACAGCAGGTTGCACAGGATGGCGTCCAGGTGGGTTTGGAATGTCTCCAGAGTCGGAGACTCCACCACCTCTCTGGGCGGCTTCTTCCAGTGCTCTGCCACCCTCAAAGGAAAGAAGTTCCTCCTCATGTTTAGATGGAACTTCCTATGGTCAACTTTGTGCCCATTACTTCTTGTCCTGTCACGGGGCACCACTGCAAAAAGACTGGCCCCATCCTCCTGGCACCCTCCTCTCAAGTATTAATAAACATTGATGAGATCCCCACTCAGCCTTCTCTTCTCCAGACTAAAAAGAGCCAAGTCCCTCAGCCTTTCCTCATAAGAAAGATGTTCCAGCCCCCTAATCATCTTTGTAGCCCTCTGCTGTACCCTCTCCAGCAGTTCCCTGTCCTTCTTGAACTGGGGAGCCCAGAACTGGACACAGGACTCCAGGTGCAGCCTCACCGGGGCAGAGTAGAGGGGGAGGATAACCTCCTGTAACCTGCTTGCCTTGACCTCCTTGCTTGGATCTCTCATAGTTCACTACACCAGAAAACAGAATATCACCCAATCTTTTCATACATAAGGGCTGCTAAAAGCAGATCTGTCCTAGTACAAGTTTGATTTTTTTTTCCACAAATGCCTTCTATTCCCTTCCACATTATGTTTTCTGTAAGAAAATGTTTTGGGGGTTTTTTTTAAGTAATATTGCAGATCTGCTTGCTTTTGCTTCTTTGTGAATAAAATGCAAAAGTAGGTAATTTCTATATTTCTATTACTTTTACAATAATTTGCTGACATATTTTTGTAGAGCAGCGCTTACAGGGAACCAGGACTTGCTAAAGTGTGGGAGAATACCAAACACTAGAAATTACCTGTGAAATTTTGCATTCAACCATCGCAGCTTTCCTGTGAGTCTTTGAGATATCCAGAGGTTATATTTAGTGCTTTCTAGAGGGAGCAGTGACAGAAAGAAGAGTGGAATGATGCTTTCAAAAATGTAATTTGTCCAAATATGTACACTTTATCCTAATGTTAGTCAACAGAAGTATAAAAACAGCAGTAAAAGAAGTACCTAGATGCAAATGTAGGAATTGCATTTCATTATAGAAATAAGAAGAGAATAGACCTCTTTGAATAGTCTTATAATGTCTTTTGTAGTCCTGTCAAAAATTAAGTTGTTACTGTCACATAGGAAGTAAGAATACTAAACTATTTTGAGAGATGAAATTGACAGAATTAGAGAAATTAATTAATTAACTTCCAAAATAAATGGTATGCCAGAGAAGCAAATGGCTTCTACCTAGCTGTGCAAAATGCTGTCCCATGGAGACTTTCTCCAAATTTGCAGCACCCATTTCTGTCCAGAAAAACTGGAATTACAGACCTGTTATCATTTTCCGTATCTTGCTTGAACAGCTACTGTATGTACTTCCAGTCCCACTTCTGACTTTCAAAGAGGTGACTGTTCCTCTGCTCTGGGAGAGGTATGTCCCAGCTTGGCTCTGAGCTGGGCAAAGACCTCCAGTTTCAGTTTTAGCAAATTTTTACTATATCACTCCCAGAGAGGTTGCTTAAGTGGCTCCTCAGCTTTTTGCTTTCATCCAGTGCTCCTTCTGTGATCTAAGAGCATGTTTTCAAAGCTACTGAGGTACCTCCAATTGAGTTGCAGGTAACTGCTCACTGAAGTGCCTGTTTCTTAGTTCAGCTGATATATTCTCCTCAAAATCTTCATTCACTGATTCTGCAAGATACTGCTTTTCCTCCGCGTTAAAATGACAGATCAGCACATGAGCAATTGCCTGCTGATGTAGGAGTGTAGTAGGAAAGAAAACTCTGCTATAAATCATACTAATGATACACACAAATATGGCACATACAGAAGACATGCTTTGATCATGAAAACAATGCCTATTAAATAAGGCCATTTGCTTATGTTTACTTTGCAACCAGGATACCATATAAATCATTTTACTGTGCGTTGGTCTTCCTCAAACAATCTTCTTGCTCTGTCCCCTTCTTTCCTCCAAAGTCACATCAATTTTACTGTCATATTTCAGCTCCTTTTATTGCATCCAGGCAACTGAGTGGCCAGGTGATGAACAGAGGGCTCATCCTCATAAAATTGAAAAATTACAGGTATCTATAACACACCTACACATTTAGACATATCTACTCATTTATATGTATCTGCACTTCAACAGTATGGAAGCATTGGTCACTCAGTGCTGCTTTCTGAGTTAAACTCAGCAACTGTATGTGCAAAATGTGAGCACCGTGTAACGTAAGCATAAAACACCCAAATAGCATTCATAATTACTTAAATTGGAAAAGTTGTTTGCTTGAGAAGTATACAGAAAACAGAAATCATACAAAGTCTAAGCTACTGTTCTAAATGTAATATGTTTTAGTATCTTTTTAAACAATCTCATGGAGCTTACGTGGACTAAGATGAACTAAGATAACCAACTTACCAGGGAAGTGGCAAAGTTTATGAAGATGACACTCAAGTGACTGTGTGAGCTAGTAATGGCTGGATACAAGAGACAGTACTTTTCACTGGCAGATTTGACTTCATGGCAAGCAAGGTACCTAAGTAAATTTATACCACATTCATGAACTGAAACATATCAATGTATCTTCCATGAGTTTCATGCATTTATATTCATACTAAGTTTACCTCTTTCCTTCTCTTTTTAAAAAAGAATGAGTTATTTTTCTATCCAGAAAGTTAAACTGCACAGATGGACAGTTTTTCACAGCATTGAAATGCCTTCATTTCTTTACAGCTATATCTCTACACATGCCCAAAAATTTGGGGTTTGCTGACTTGGGTACAGTCCTGCAGCAGAACAATGAACCTGAAATAAATTCATTAGCCATTATATCATCCTCCTTCCTTCCAGAATTTCTAACCAAATGTCCTGCCTTCTTCATTTATTTGCCAAGTCAATAGATTTCAACCAGCATCTTTCTGATGTGTGGCGGATACAGACACAAGGATTCTCAAAAAGTAGCTAAGGAACTCCAGCCTGCTGCCAATCTGTTTGTTCGCTATACAGGGATGCACATCCCCACTGGAAGGCTGAAAAAAACTTCGAAAACTACTAAACTAGGTTAATAAAATTTCATTACTGCAAATAACGTGGCACTGGTTTCCTTTAAGCATGAGAAATGGTCCACAAAATGAACCATCCCATTCTTCTCTTAGTTACTTTTTGATGGGTGCGTCTCAACGAGTTCATTGATAACACCTGGAAAAGGCAACACATTTAACTGGAGATTGTACTGTGTTGGTCTCACCAGCCAGAGGTTGCTGAACTTTGAACAGATCAGATTTCTGAGGAGATGCAATTAAGAAACCAATTACATGCAATGAATGATTCCACAGAATTAAAAACTTAAATGTAAAACATGGCTTTTTATGACTGGCAAAGTTCCCATCCTCCTTCATTTCAGAAAGATGGACTTGGCGTAGACATAATATGGATACAAGTATTCATTACAATTTTTGATGGATTTAAAAAGCATCAGCTGAAGGTCCTCCACTCTCACATAGCAGTATTAATTAGATTCAACTGAAAGCTTCAGAATAGATAAAATTAAACTATTTGACAAGTGTTCCTTCTAGGGGACTTACTATTGCATTTGTCTTAATTATTAATGTTAAAACCCTACAGAAGTAGAATACATCTTTTATTAAGACTAACTATAAGGAATCTTCAGCAGTTTCATATTAACTTCAGAAAGGAAATAATGAACTGAAAATAATTTCAAAGAAAAACCTACATTTCCTGTGTCACCAGAACTGATCATGTCTTTTCTGTGTAATGCAAAAAGGCTTATGTCTGTAATAAAAAGATAGATGTCCAGGGGTTGTAGATGAAAAAGAAGCTGTACACAACCCAGCACTAACTGCAAGTATAGGCATTATTGTCAGTGAAATTTCAGTGTATCCCATAGACAGCCAACTGCATTTTCTTGTTACATATTTGGGGAGAGAAAATAATTTTAACACAATGGAAAGGACTATGCTCAGGTAATGCAAAACATTTTCCAGCAACACTGTTCACAAGACTCCACTGTGCCTCCTATGTTTTTCAGATTTTTATCCTTCAGAGCATCAATGCTACAGAACTGAAGAAGTTTGCAGTCGCTTTAACCTTTAAATGTCCTCAGTGTTAAGACAGGCACCGCAGCTTCCTACTGTGTGGGTAGAAAATTAGATACTTAAGAAATTAGCTGTTAGAAAGAGTGATTTAAGTGGCCCATGCAGAGTAACTGTGAGATAAGACAGGACTCGTGCCTGCATGCTGAAAGAAAAGGCTTTGCAGATTCATGTGCTGAAATCTTTTGTAAGCTGTGGACACAAAAGAACCATGGAACAGCTGAAAGTTATAGAATTCACAGCATAACACAAGTTTAAACTAGCTAAAGTGTTAACTACTATATTTAGAAGACTATCCCTAAGAACTTTGAATTAAGACAACAATATAGTAATGGTTGACTTTCCTTAAAAAATATTTATTAACAGCTATTTGGGGTGGTGCCTCTTTCAGTCTCTTAGTGAGAGTGGAGTATGCCTTTTGAAAGAGTGCCTAAGGTAATCTGTAATTCTGCAGGAAAACCTTCTGGTTAGTGACTTCTGGAATTACTTAAATTGTTTTCCAGGATAAGATTAATTTCTTGTAAAATTGCTTCTAGTGAATCACTGTCATATACCACTTTGTGTATCTGTTACTGTAACAGTGAGAGGTTTTGAGATGCTGAAGAAACAGAGAAAAAAGCAAAGGTAATACAGACCCATTGGATTTTGTAATCATGTACTTTCAGCTTTCCAAGGAGAAACTGATCATCTTGTGCTGTTATAGCCTAAGGCCAAAATTCTCGAACCCAGATGCATAAGGTTAAGCTGCTAAATCTGTATTTATTCTCCTACACAAAATCAGTTTAATTTTCACCCTCACCATCCAGCTTTAAAAGGTCATTTACTGTTCTCTTTAGCTCAGACTTTTTAGGGTGGATTCACAATTTATCATACTTAGCATATCTTCATTAATGTAAGTGAGGCTATGCTAAATTTCAGTACTGAGAACAGGTTAATGAATATATTTAAAGTTATATTTAGCCAATCAAAATATATCTTAACCTTAAGAAAAACTGATATTTTAGTTGTCAGGCTTTTTAAGTATTTGTTTTCAGTGGAATGCATCTTTGTGTCAAGTGTGACTCTCTTTCAGCAAATATATGCTGGTTCAACTGAACAGTTGGCTATTTTGCAAAATGTGTAAGTGTACATGAAACCCCATTTGTACAAAACCAGTCACTTCATGACTACGTGAGTAGCAAGCACACCAGGAAAGAACAGTTCTGCCACATATGCTATATTAGTATTGATAAAAATAACAAACATTTTCTTCCTTTGTCACAAAAATCAGATTTGGAGTCAAGAGTCACAAGGGTGAAACTTGCTGCAACCAAAGACATGAAGTGCAGACTTGTTTTCAGGTTTGGTACAAAGTGACAAAGAAGTCTTACAGAGAAGTTGAAATTATATTTTCATTAGGCTAGTGTGAGTTTTTTATAGATAAACACATGTGAATATGTCCTGTTAATCTTGTGTGCCTGTAGAAGTGTTCCCCTTGGTTATTATTCTCTGACAATTTTTCCACTATAATTACCAGATTTGGAGTTAGAGTGATCTGTTCTTGATCAGTTTGAAAATCTGGAATTCACATCTGAACTTAATCCATGTTATAAAAAATGTAGAGAAATCTAACAGTGTTACACGTCAAAGTGAATTGCTTATTGGTACTGAATTAACATAGCTTCATCATGCTGAAGTCTTCCCCTTTGGTATATACAATATGTGTTAACTCCTTGAGCTGCTTTGTGCATACAGATAGGTTGCACATGGCAGTTTTCAAACACACACGAGTCACAACTCAGAATGGACGTTTTCCAATATAAATAGATTTCAGGTAAAACCTCATTTAGCATGCTGAACCTGCTGCATTCAAGCCACTCAAGGTAGCTTTGAAAGTCTTTGCAGACAGGCGCTACACATCAGCAATATGCAAGAGTGTTTGGCCTATGCATTGCTCCAAGAATAGCCATGGTTATGGGATGAGTTATTAATTTCCTAAGGTCTCTGGGAGTGAAAGTGCTTGTTTACTTGGATGATATCCTGATTGCTTCAGAGTCGTAAGTGTACCTAAAACTGCCTGTTTCTGCCACAGTCCATCTGTTTCGGACCCTAAGGACTTTATTAAGTATAGAAAAATCTATATGACCCCTTCTTCTGGCTCTGGCCTGCTGGGATTCACAGCAGATGCGTGAATGTTCACTTCTCAAGGAAGGAAGCCATTAGCAGCACATGCTGTTCCGCTGTTTCTCTCACCAAGGTTGTTTCCATATTTAGGAAAGTTCATGGGGTTGTCAGTAGCCTTGCTCCCTTCTGCTATTATGACCCTACTTGTTTTAACAGTTGAAAGGCAAGAGGAGAACAGCAAGAAAGCAACTCTGCTTTCTCATCACAGGCATCTTTAGCAGAAGAGAGGGATAGCCGTCATTGTCGTGCATGCCCCAGAGATCCTGAGTCAAAGGTTCAGGTGGCAAAATTTACATTTCTTACCAAGCAGATTTTGCAGCTTTGTAGGGCTACATTGTCCCAACTCATGAGAAAGGTGGTGGTTTGCCAGGAGTGACCAATCTACATTTGCCACATAAATATGTCTGAAGTAGCACGCATGCTTAGTCGTACTAACTGGAGGTTCAGCTAACCCCTATTTAAGCATTGCTCCTTTCCCCTGTTCCTGTAACACATGAGCTGAGATATGCTGAACTGAGGGAGGCACCTGCAGCTACCGCTGAGTGATAGAGAGTGTCCGAACACCGAGAAACCGAGTACCTCAAACAGCAGGGCTGGCACCGTATCTTTGTCTTTGAGGATTAAAGGTTAATCCCTTCCTGAAGCTCAGGCTGAAATTGGCACTGTGTGCTCATTTCTCCCTCCCTCTTCAGTTCATTGGGAAAACTATTATGGTGTTACAGCTAATACCGGACATATTCTAGCGTACAAACAAGGTAATGGGGAGCATACCCTTTGTAATTACATTTTTCTTATTTCCAAGTATTATTAAAGCACAAGCACGTATTAGCTTCTAAGTAACAAAAGCTATGCATTTGCAATAAGAAATTAAATTGTGAATCTTGCATAATGGAGGAAGGCAATGTTATGTGTAAGTAACACAGATAGTTTTAATTTAAATCCACAATAATTGTAATATTAAACCTGAATGGAATCCTTATCTGAAATCCTTAAAGAAAAAATTAAAAAAAATTAAAAAAAGAAAAAAAAAAGAAAGGAAAAAAACCTGTTTCACAGCTTTATTAGAGGCAGGAGTCACTGTAAGTAAGGTTAGACATACCACAAAGGATATTAAACTTGTTCATATTGAATATAACTGGAGAAATTAAAGTTGTTGAAAGCGCAATGTGTCTCTATGATTCACAGTTCTGCTAGGCTTATTTCTGGGCTCAAAGTGAGAGCATGTAAGAGTAGTGAAGGCACAGTGATGCAGGACAGCAGCTTAATGATGCAGGGTCACCGGAGGGTTTGCTACGCAGCATCTGTCTCATGCCAAAGTGCTTTCTGCTGTGCTATTGCCACTACTGTCAGTTTTCTGGCCAGGTTAACTCTAGCTCTATTATGCCCACATGCTCATGTCATCTTAATTGCAAGATCCAGCCTGTTTACCAGCATTTAGTCTAATGGCACAGCATACAGCCACTTATCACACTGTTTGAAATATCATGCTTCAGCAGAAGCAAAGTACCTGATCATCTCCTTGCTTTCAGTCCATGGCAAACCTGAGATCAACAAGTGCAAGCTGAACCCCAAGTTGTCATTATTACAGAAGAACCTTATTTCTTGGCAGCTTAACAGGTGTAGCAAATGCCTGAATGCATGCTCACTGGATTTCTAGAAACATACAGCGTCTCTGATATTATTACACAGTTTCCTGTAAATGCGGAAAGCTTTTCCATGTTTCTGTGCTACTGTATTGCAGTACTGTGTTTTGTAGTATTGCTCTATTGGAAATACCCAGTTGGGTCTGGCATTTTTTTAAGACTGAAAACATTTACAGGTTGTGAAGTTCTGGTAATCAGCACGTTTGCTATGGGAAAAAGAGGCTGTAATTTTCTGGTGATGGTCAGCTGTTCTTAAATGGTAGAAACATTGCCTGAGATCATAAAGCAGTTGAAGAACTTAAATAAATGGGACTTGTTTCCAGAGCAAAAAACCCTATAGAGAGTCCCACCTGAATAGATGGTTTTAGATCATTAACTCAAATATCACAAGGAGAGTAAGTTTCATAAACTGGTACAATAACGATCCTTCACCAAGTAATGTTCCCCACTCATAAGTAAGTGCATGTAGCACATACAGGGAGGATCCTGTCCTGTTGAACAAGCGCTGGCAATAGAGCTGTTAATCTGGAGAGAGCTCTGTGGACCACAGTGACTTTTTTTTAGTTCCCATAAATCTGTAGGGCCATAACAGTGACAGATTTGTGAGGAGAACTGGAATATGCCTCTGGAGTTTTTCTAAGTAACACAATATATTGTAACTCTTTTCAAATATATGGAGTTTTTCACTGGGGATGGCATTTTTCCCTCTCTTTTCTATCATGAGAGGTGGTAACAGCCTTTTATCATCTGGTGTAATAACAATATCAGAACTCAAACTCATCAATATTTGCCAATGCCTTTTCCTCCAGCATCACCACTTCACCTTTCTTATCTGTATACAGGTCTTCAGTTGGAGAACTGCTTTGTTTCGTTATAGTACAGAGTTACATGATTTTTTTGGAGATGTTGTCTTAAGCAAGACTTGTTGATACTCAGCTGAACTGAGAGAGAGAGAGAGAGATCAGAGAGCAACTCTCATAGCTCAGCTTCCAGACTTCAAATTCTTGTCCCACAAATTGCCTTGGACTTCAGCAGGAACAATTTCACACAATAGTCACAATACAAACATCTTGTTTTTTTCAAAACATACCAGTGCTAGGGTACAATGTCTCCTTTTCTGTCTTCCCTAAGTGTCCCAATTTAAAAGGAGGGCATTGACAATTAAGTGCCAGTGAACGAAGGTGATCTATGAGATCTGTTTACCATACAGCAAACGATATAATTGTACCCTCAGGACTAGGATACTGGTTGTTCGGATTTGGTGTGTGCCCAGCAAACTGTCTGTAAGTGCCTATTCACAGTAAAATGCCTTGAATTATGCTAACAAATCTTGAAAATGTGTATTCTTAATTAGAAGGGTGGTCATATGGTAATTTAAGTGAAGGATGTGGCACTAGTCTCCCATGCTGGATGGTTTACAACCTAAGCAGCCTTCAGATACATATATCCTTAATTTTAAGCAGAAGTCAGTGGGGTGCCTATGTGTATACATGTTTGTTGAAATTAGAACAAGAAATAGAGTAATACAATATTTCTTGGAGACTTGTTTTCCATGGATTGGGAAAGTCATCTGCTTCTTTATTGCTCCCTGGTGTTGTGTTGGGGAACCATACGCAATTATCTGACCCATCTGTGACCTGGCCAGACATTCCTTGTGAAAGAAGCTGCAAAGGTGGTTCAGGAGAAGACAGACTCCTGCACCAGATCCTGAAGCAAGGGATGGGAGAGGAGCCTCTGCGACTTTTTGGAAGTAGCCCCCAATAGCTGGTGAAGGAGCTGTCTGGCCTGGGGCTATGACTTGGTTTCACTACAGCAAGGAAACAGTCCCAGAAGGGACTTGGATTTGGTGGAAAAAAAACTATGGAGAAAATGTGCCAGCCACCATATGTGCAAGCAGAGGCAGCTGAGTTCAAGTATGTTTTTAAAACAGCACACATGCACAGAGAACCCATCCATCAACACCTCACCGAGGTGGATCAGCACTCCAGCAAAAGCTCCCTCACTCAGTCTGGGAGTAGCACCTCTTTGACCCATAAAATAAGGTTTTCTTGCCTAGCCTTTGTCCCTCTTACCCCCCTCAGATTTCAGGGCATGCCCTGCTCCCCCATGGGCATATACACTGTGGCCATTGTGCAGCAGGCTGAGATTTGGACAGCTGAAGGAAGAAGCATTTAGGGGAAAGCATGGCTTAGTTTCCTGCATAAGACAATTAGTGGGATTTTGGGAGAAGGGATGAAGGCTTGTCTCTTCTCCTTTTCCATGTGTTTTCTTACCTACAGCATCTCTTCAGAACAGCTGGATCTCCTTCTCTTAGTGTTTCCTCTCTTTGCATGCTTTTCTTTTCCTGTTCTTCCCTTTTGCACTCTTGGGCTGTTTTTGGTTTGTTTTGCATTTTATGCACGCATTTATTTCATACTTTGCCTGGTGACTGTCCCCTGCCACACTGTGCTCTTTTCTCCTCTGCCACCTTTGAGAGCTCTCCTCTTGAGAGCTTCAAAGATAAAACATAGGGTCAGATCTGCACTTTCACTCCAGGCTTCTGTATTTTGGTTCCCATGATCTTCACAGTGAGCAAGTGGGCTATGCATTGCACTGTGCAAGTCCAAAGCTAGAATGGGGAAGAAAAATTGACTGTGAAGGCATTAGTACTTCCAGAGTCCTGTCTAAGAGACAAGGAGGTATGGAGGCAGAACTGCACTTTGTAAAGTCAAAGTACTTTTGCAGGCTTAATCTGTCTTTATGGTTAACTCTGATGTGAGATTTGTTGGCTGGAAGTGGCCTTATTTGCATTCTGGGGAATGATCCATGGCCACAAAAGCATACGGCTGGCTTCTGTGTACACTGTGTGGCATGCGAAATTCATCCAGCATGTGGAGAGTTTTCCTGTACACAGAAGAGTGATTCATTTCTGCAACAAACTGGAGGAAAACAGTATAATGGACACATGCTCATCTGAAAAGAGGACATAAAGCTGAAAGATATACTTGTGCTTCAGCTGGCCTACCAACTGGTCCTTATTAATGAGGGAACTCTGAGGAAAGCAGTTAAACCTCATAGAGAGAGTCCCTGCTGAATGCTTATGGAGTAGAATTTAGTTAAAGCAATATTGGCATTCTGCTTCAGCAGAGAAGTTCAGGGTTTGGGGGTTTTTTTGGTTGTTATTTCCTGCATTGTTCCACAAAGCATAAATCTATTCAGCTTCCTTCTTATTTCATTATGACAAAGCCCCAGGCTTTCTTGAGCAATAGGTCAGTGAGGTTTGGTACAGTTTCTCATATGAGCAGGAAGAATCTCAAGGCTTTCATGTACCTCCCTAAGGTAAATGTCTCCACAATGGTTTCAAGTGAGGCAACTAGTCACGGTTGTTGTGCATTGTGCTCTTTGAACCAAGTTTTCTTGATTTTCTTCCCAGCAATGATTCAATTTAAAAAAATAATTTTTCCTTTGCAGAGGGAAATTTATGTTGTGCTCACACACAAAAAAGACTTGTTTGTCCCAGCATAAGCTACTACAATCTGGTGCAAACTAGCAGAATCACACCCAGTCTGTTAGTACTTCTCTCTCTCTCTCTCTCCTTCCACACCCCTCCCCACCCCAGCAAGATTAAGGGCAGGGGTGGGGGGTGGGGGAAGGTTTGCATTCAGCTTGACATTCTGCAGCATTTACATGGGTGCCAACCCACGCAAGCTGGGTACCCATCATCCATGCTGCATTCATAACAACTCTACAATATGAAGTGCCTGACCCCAAAGCACCACCTGAAATGATGCTTTACCCTATGACTCCAGTACCCCTTCCTAAAGTGCTCCCAGTGGTGTCCTCCACTCACTCAGGAGGTCTGTTGCTCTCGAACACTCCCCAAATTTTGCTCTGTAGCTGCTAAAGGCAGCTCTGAGATGAAGGAAGGTGTATCAGTCAGCAGCCAAATTAGTGAAAACTGTCTTTTCAGCTAAAAGAACTAGATCTGGAATAAACTGCACTCCCACACTATATAAACACATTATCCTTTTAATCTCTTAAATGAAACCTGGGGTTAATTACTGAGTTAAAAAGAGCAGCCCAAGACTCCAAATGTTGTTGCCCTCATGAAAATCCTGCATAAAAACCTTGCTCCTGAAGGCTCAGGTGTTAACTTACAGTTAAAGAATTTTATTGCTGGTGAGTACAATCCATCCTCATCAAAATACAACACACAACAATAGAGGTCTTCGTGTAACTGGCCTTGGCTATTTTTTTAACAGGCTAGCAAGTCAGCTTTGAGGTCCAGTTGGGGCTTGTAAAGTTTTGGAAGGAAGAGAAGATACTTCCATTTATCATTATAAATAATCTAGGTCAGTGGTCTCCCCCACTAGCTGCTGTCTTCCCTGTCCCTAGCTACCATTCCTAAGGTACAAAGCAAGCTAGTCTCCTTTCTCAAATGTGTATTTCTGCTTGCTGTCTTCCCAAGTGAGAAAGATAAATGAGATTTATTTACAGTACTGAAAGTTAGAGGCTTGACCCCTGCTACAAACTATTGGCTTTTTTCCTTGCAATTCAGGGGTGGAGAGAAGATGCCTTATAAGACACAGCCTTGTTTCCATTAAATGCAGAAGGAGAGGAATGTACACTGTTGTAGCAGTTGCAGGGAGTTAGGGAATAGGCTGGGTTTGGAGGTAGTAGGATCTAGCATGATTAAAAGGACAAAACAATTTTACAGGGCTCCACTGTACTGACTTTTATTGCCCCTGGAAATCCCTTCACCACAGCCATGGAATCACGTGTCTGCAGTGGGAAGCGAGATGGGGAGGGAGCTGTTGCACTGGCTGGTCCCTCTGGAGCAGAGGGACAGCAGGGGACACAGAGAGGACAAAAGAGCCTCAAAAAGAAGTGGAGCTGGTCCACACTGCTGAGATTTATGGGAAGGGTGTGTGTGCTGTCCCATCTTCCATAACTCATCACCAAGCACCTCTGAACAAACTGACACGCAATAGGTATAAATTCAGAGGGAAAATCAAGGTGGTATTTTGCTACCTTTGCATGCCCCATCTCTGGGATTGGTTAACATTATTTAAGCTCAGACTAGAACAGAAGATAGCCCTGAACCTGCTTGTGCATGGGGGCTGCTGGAGCACGGTTAGCTGAACAGGATGGGGACAGAGGACCTTTTAATATCATGGTGGCATTTCCCAATTAATCCTCAGTACCCACATATTTGTTCACCCTTCTGCTAAGGCTAGCTTAGGTATTGTTTTAGCCAGTACACTCCCTGGCATGTTTCCAGTTCAGGAAAGCAAAAAACAGCTTCTACAGTAACATAACATTTCTATGGCAAATCACAGAGTTGGGGCAAGCTGAAATAAACTATTAGAAATTGGGTGGGGGTAGGGGGACAATTCTTCTGGCAGCTCTGGTTTTTTGCCAGATGTTTCGTCACCGTGGCCAGGATTCACATGTGCAAAATTTCCTATAATGCTTTATTGTCTCATGGTTTTTCTGGGGGGTTGTGGCAAAAAGCTATGTGACAGAGAGTATCTGGCAGGGGTATATTATAGTTTGCAAAGCCCTACCTGTCACTGGTGGTCTCAAAAGAAAGCTTTTTCTCTGCCACTTATAGAACAAGATACATCTGCCCTTGGCATCTGCCTTATCTGCAATGTTTTCACTAAGAAATGGAGGATTTCCTTCAGCACAATAAGAGTGCACCATTTTTTCAACTGCTCTGACTTAGGTCTTTATTATTCACTGGGTTATTGCTTAATTGCGGTGGGTGAAGGATGAGGCCCTGAATTTTTAATCTCTTCATCTGGCTTTTGATCTCTCATGGACTGAAAGAGGTCTTACTTGGACATCTTTTCCGTTACTTCCAGTGAGCCTACTGTCTTGCTGAGGATGCCCTGACTCCCACTTGGGCTTCCTGAGCCCCCAAGGTACTCAAGGCCATAGATCTTCACTGTGCTGTGTAGTGGGTGTATTTAAAAAAAAAAAAAAAAAAAAAAAAAGCCAGTGTTTTCCTGGAAAAGCACTTTTGCTTCCATATCTACATACTATTCACAAATATATTTTGCAGTATCAGGTGGAAATATGGATATAAACAGGTCCATTCTAGGTTTTCCTGTAACTGGAGTGAAATACAACCTTCAGCATTACCACACGCTCCTATCTGTGATTCAGAAGGAAAACCAAAGGGTAAATACCCCACAGGTGTGGCAAGGATTATAAGTGCATGAAACTGGATAGTGATACTACGTTCTAGTAGCTGGTATGACAAAGTTGAATTGTGAAATATACTGTTGTGCATCTAGAGCAGCTGATGAAGTAGGATTAAATCCTAAAGGAATATCACTATTCACTGATCACAGACCCCTTATTCAGCTGGGCAATGAGCACTACCATGCTATATTCTACATATCATAACCAAGCCTCTGTCCTCCCTGATGAAAACTTCTAGCCTTAATACTGTGTATGGTGTTGGCCAGACTGCTAACACAATGTGACCAGCCAGGATAGCATATAAGAGTTGGGAATGAGGGCTGGGGGAAAGATATAAAAGAAAGGAATGTATTTTGCACTTTACAAAGCAGGTGTTCTATGGACCCAGTCCTACTATTGGTGTTAATCTGTAGTTTGAACATACATCCCTGCAGAAACAGACTTTGGGCAAAAGAAGATGCCTGAGCAAAATCTGTGACATAGGAAAGCTTTGTGCAATGAAAAAAGGATAAACAGATAAGACAACATTGGAAGGGAAAGGGGAGAAGGGAACCTAGCACATTGAAGTCATGTTGCAAATGAGGTTGGGAGTGACTCCAAAACAAAAGTAGAAACATTGCTTTCTAGTCTGCAGTCTGAAAAATGCCCTGCTTGCTCACGTGTCCAAGACGAAATGGTGACATGCTAAATTTTGTGCAACTCCTCTGATGCCTTTAAAAGTCACAAATTTTGACTTCTTTTTATTTGCCTAAAATGAATATCTGTTATGAAATTATTGTTGTGCACTTGACATTTTAAATGTATTAGCCGATTAAAAAATCAGCAACATCTGCTACCTTGCACTACACTTCCTGTAACTAAAGATGCACAAGCCCTGGAGATTCAGCATTATGTGAAATAGAGTTGTTTAATATAATTGAACATAATTGTGCATGTAATGTTTTAACGTAATATTACTCAGCAGATGTGCAAATAATAGCTGGGTTATTTGCCACCAGCCATATGCTGGTGATGTGATGACAGAAGCATCATAACACTTGGCAAGGCAAGTTCATTAGTCTGAGTGACTGGACCAATGCACTGAAACTGATACTTGTTGGTGACCTGGGGACACTAATGTGTGCCTTGAGGAAACACCAATGTCTTAGTCTGGCAGAGAGCATATAATAAGGTTTCTTGCCCTCTGTTGGTAAAAGATCCTGAGCACTACTCTCAAATACGCAGCTAGTAATTTCACTGAAATAGATGTTTAAGATGAGCCTGTTGTGAAACCCAGGACAAGTTTATTGCATAAAACAGGAACTACAAAGTGAATACTTGTTTGATGACTTTGGATTATCTCATGAAACTCATTAGAAAAGAGACACAAAATTCAGTTTTCATTTATCAAAATTCTGGTCTGGAACGTATTTCAGATATGCTTCTACCTTAAAGAGACTTCCTGTATTTGGGATTCAGAAGAAAACAGCATTTCTAGTTACAAGAGGCAATTGTTGTGAAGCTGGGAAAATATACTGATGCAAAAGAGACGCCAAACACTAACACATCTTTCTTAGTAGTCCAAAGAAAGAAAAAAAACCAGCTATGTTGCCAGTGTTTGACCTACCTTCTTCCAGTCCTCTTTGGCCAAACATAAAGGAATTAAAATATTCCTGAATATTCAGGAACTAACAAAATTAGGCCCATGGACTTTCAGTAGAAATTGCATGCTTCTCTGCATTTTTTGTGTGTTTAAAGACCCTTAAATCTGACCTCCTAATGGTCTACTGTTTAAATTCTGATCTTGCAATACTGAGCTCAGTAAGCTATTTGCACTGATAGAGTATGCCTTCCAAAGGATTAGGCTTCCCTCTTTTGCCCTGTTTTGAGAACACCCTGGGCTTGATAGTAACTTACATAAGAATATGAAATAAAAATATGAAATAAAGATGTGTATTTGTATGGTGAACTGTCTCAAACCATTTATACCATAAAAAGGGAAACTGGCTGCTGGGGTTACCAACGGTGCATGTGTGATCCTGATATGCCAGAGGCAGCAGTTCCCATGGTCGCAGATCCATGGCTGCTAAGCCTCTCACCTGTGGGTTTAAAAGTGATATTTGAAGAAAGACAGGTGGGTAACTGAGTAATGAGGGATAACTGGGTTAACAGATAACAGAGATGACAATTGCACCTTACAGAGGCTTAATGAAGTTGTACTGGCTAGTTGTTTGGACACGTCTAAAGGTCTGGAGAGTTAGCCAAGATGTAAGGACTGCTAGCTGCTCATAACAGGAATAGAATATCCTTTACAATAACACGCCATCCTCAGCATGACTGTGATACTCATTATTATAATAAGTTCTTGTAAACTGAAGTCACTCTGACTATGGCGTAAAAAAATCCAAGGCCAGGAAATGTCACCTCAGGCAGAGATGCTGCCCATAACCAGACAGCTGCGGAATAGTATTTCTTCTTTAACAAACATGATTGTCTTCATCTGGCTAAAGATTATAACTTTGTCACTCCTCCTGCGAGCTTATGAAGGTGTTAATTTTTTTTAAGTTGCCATGTGTTCAGAAAGGTCTATCAACCCAGTATCAGTGAGTGTGATATGGGAATGTGACAGCTGTACTATCAATTGTCTGTACTTCCCATCTTTCATATTATTATTCTGCTAAGAATGATTTAAATTTGAATTTGAAACTGCACAACCTTTTGGAGGAGGGAATTATTTGAACCTTATGTTAACAGTGGGTTCAAATGCTGACTAGATTGCAGCAAAGAATTTTTGCACGTGCACCAAATACTTCAGCACTGAGTGCTGTAGTCAGAGGGACTGTGTATGTTTTTAAAATTAAATAATACAGCACAAGACCAGAAAGATTCATTGCAGTTATCTAGTTTAATCTCTTGACTATTATTAGGCATGACATTTTGCCCAGAGATTTTTAGCATCAAGGAGTCGAGTTAGACTATAGATGGATATCAATTCTATCTCCTAAATCTTCTCTCATTATTTTAATAGAGAAAAGGAAGATATTAGCCCAGTGATCTTCTTTTAGTGACAAATTTAAAATTTTTCTATCATTCAGTGTCCTTTTCCATAATAGATATCATTTGAGACAAGTCTGAACATTTTAAATCTGGATCTGTATGTTCCTCATTGTGGGAGTATTCAGGAACAAGATATCTGCCTCAAAGATCCTGTATAGATGGGATGCCCATCTTGGTTCCCAAAGGAGTACTGTTTGGATGAAGTGCTCCCTATGGCAGTTTCGTCAGAGTTTGCCACTCCAGTAGACAGAGGTTCACTCAGCTCCTGAGTTCCCAGAGAAAAAGTTCATGGATCATTGTGTGGTCTTATGAGGCCAATTCTTCATCACAGGCTGCGATTCAATGTGCTGCAGCTCCAGTGACAACGTGTTTTCAAAGTCAGTCTGCTTTCTTCAGGCACTCAAAACCAGGATGATACTGCACATCTGTATGTTAGAAAGGCATGACCTTAGCTTCTCACATTTTATTCTCTAACAGACTGAAGTGAGCTTTTGCTGACTGATACAAGGTTTAATAGGCTAACATTTGCAAAACTGGAATTATAGTAGATCCCTGCAGACCAATACATAGTGTGACCCTTTATTGCTAGAGCTCTGCTTCCTGGGCAGGAAAGGAGGACCTTACCCCGTCTATACCCGCTCCAGCTCCAGGATCACTGCAGCAGAATGAACCGCTGTGGTCATTCTGTTGACTTAGCCCTACTGTAGATCCCAGGCAGTCTGTCATGCCTGCAGAAGGTAGCATCTATCTCATTCTGAGAAAAGTCCTGCAACAACATGCTGCAACAATCGTCCCCGTCAAAACTTTCCCCACTGCCAGTCTTGTCTTACTTCTCAGTTTACTGGTGCTTACCTGTTTAAGGCTGCCAAACATTCTCCCTTGCATTCAGTGGATCACAGCTTTTCCAGGCAGCCAGTTTTCAATGTGAGACTTTGAGTTCTTTGGGCTTTTGTAGAAATGACTTAATGGCATAAGTCAAACAATGCATAGAGTGAGTGTTTTATGTATCAAGGCTATCTGACTTGGCTCCTTAAAGAGAGTTCACAGCAAAAGAGTAGATGCTTCTTTGATCTTCAGTTCTTCTCTTCCTTTAGACAGACTGGTTTAATCCAGCTTCACAAGTTTCCTATATATCCACTCAGTTTCTCCCCTGACTATGCATTTGGGCAGGCAAATTAGTATTTCTTGTTTAATTTCCAAGCAATTTAATTTTCACCTATCCATAAAATGGTAATTGTTGGGAATACAGGTTTTGTTAAGCACATAAACCTTAATGCATCATATACTATATAATTTTTTTACTTTAACATAAAAGTTGAAATTAAGAAGCACTCAAGCACTCATGATTAGGAATTCATTGTATGCAATCTTAGTCTTACTGCATATTTAGGCGACATGGGCATAAAGATAAATGCACTTGGCTTCTTGCTCATAAGAAAGTGTTAAACATGTTTTCTTCCTCATGAAAAATTTCTGGGTTTAGTTCAGAGTGACTTTTTTGCTTTATCCTGAAAAGTACCTATGCAGGGGGATTCAGAAAGTTATGATGCTCTCTGTGCATCCATTGAAGTGCCTGGGGATTCTTGTGGTTGAAAGCACAATATAAATTTAAGATATTATTAGTATTACTTTTGCTAATAATAATAATTCAAGTCCAGAATAAAGTTTATGTCTGAGTTATTATAATCCCCTAAACAAATGGGTTTATGCAGAAGCAGAACTGCTGACACAAGCCTCCCGTAACAAGACAATGCCAGCAGGAATTACTATAATTCAAGCAAGGGCCAGTCAAAACGATACAGCCATTTTATTGATGCGTTGTATATGGTTGTGAGTATTGGTGCCAGCTGTGTCATAAACCACTTCCTGGAAATAATAACCCTGACAGATAATGGAAATGAATCAGCATTTTCTCCTTAATCAGAATGTTTTGTAAGCCTGACCATACAGTCTCAATATTCAGGAAGGAATATTTTCAGTTCCCTCCCCCTCAAAAAATAAAGGTTTCAATGAGGTTATGTCCTGTGTTTAATAATGTTGGCAAGCTTTGTTTTCTCACACCTTCTGAAGTTCTGTATGAGATACCACTTTAGTGGAGAGCGACAATTATACAGGGAATAGGAGGCTGTTTCCTCTTACTAGCCCTGATTGCTGCATGACAGCGACCCTGGAAAGCTGTTCTGGAGCTGAAGTCGCAAGCTTTAAGTGCAGCGTGGACTCAAAGCAGACTCACTTTGTTAGGTCACTTGTGGAGGAGTGTGGGGGCAGGGGGTGGTTCCTTAGACATGCACGTTACACACTCCCTTTGGCTCAAGGGAGAAGAAAGGTTCAGGGTTTAACTCAGCATCGCCTTGAGAGCTTTTAAGCTCTCTCAAATAATTGCAACACATCTAAACAACAGACAATAGATATCCTCAGTTAAAGTTCAACAATCAGGACATGGAGCATTTTACTATATGACAGTTGAACTCAGTTGCGGTAAGCTTTGGAAATTGATATCTTGAGTGAAAACCCACCTTAGGTCAAAATATGTCCTGGCTTGCATGGAGAAAGCTAGCAACACTACGCTTTTTCAAAATGTAAGGTCTGCCTGAGAGGTAGTATTTGTTTCTTTCCAATAGGTACAGTTAGAATAAACAGCAAACTTTCAGACTCAGAAGTCATTCTTAATTTTAGTACAAGGGTGCTGCACTGGTCAAGTAGTAAGGTGAGAATTTCTTAGCATCATACCTCTACCTTTAAGAATTGTATTTGAGCCAGCTTCAGCTGGATTCATCAATCAGAAGCATGCAGACAAATACAGGTCTGTCATCAAGAGTGTGCCTCTTAATGAGCTGTGGCATGAGTTACTGGTACAGAGAAAAGAGCTGTACCAATGAAGGCTGCAAAGTTATTACTTCTTGGCTAGGATGTCTCTTCTAAAATGAAGTGTGATATGAGACTTTCCCTGTAGAATTTATTAGGAGACTTTTCATCAAAATTTGGATGTCTAGAGTTAGAAAACTCTTACCTAGTGTGTGGATAACAATAAATGACACAGAAATACACACATAACAGAGATCTAAATTTAAATATTATCAGGTCAGTTAGTAATAAATACAAACCAAAAAAATATCACATAAAACCCAGATGGTGAGAAAGGGCAAGATGGAATTGAGTACATTTCTATTCTTATCAGTAGGGTGCATGTGATCACGAGTTAACTGTGGTACTACTCCATACACCAAATACAGAAAGAAGAGTGACGCAAAAACACATTTGGGCACAGGATATGGGAAAGACTGGCAAGTTTTGTAAAGCCTCACCAGCCTAGGGTGTGCAGATGCATGTGTAAAACTAATTTATGGCACTGACTTTGACATGGAAGTTAGAGCAAGATTAAAAGTCCAGCTGAGGAAATGGTGTGATCACAGACTGTCTTGTCTTTGCTTTTTCTGCAAGCATCCTTCTGACTCTGCTATCTAATGTATCAAACTAAAGAGAATGCTTGTTAAAACCATATGAGATGTAGTTTCTTCTCTTTTAAATCTTCCACACAAAAAACCCTACCTGCCCTTACTTTCCAAACAGAATATGGTTATTTGTGCCTACACTTCAAATTTCTCCTCCTACAATCTTTTTTTAATGGAAGTGAAGGTAGAAAAACTGCCAAATAAGCTGTGTTGTCCTCCCCTTAGTTTGCTGTAAGTACAAAGCCATTAGAGTTTTCCTGTTATCTCAGCAATATGTTGTCTTTCTATTCCTTGTAAGAGCTGTATATTTGACTTACACTGTGGGAGAGAAGGGGAAAAAAAATGGTGCTTTTACAGGTTATATTTTCTGTATGGGCAGGCCAAACAACTGTGACAGTAGATGAGATAGTCAAGTGTTCTCTCAGTCTCTGCCCATTGCAATGTGAAAATCTAAATTGCAGTTCTCTCCTGATTCCCTGTGGAAGTTGATATCCATCTGGAAGATTTGGCTTTGGACAGCAGGAGAGTTCATAAAGTTCATATTAAATAAAGATCTGACTTGCTGTTCAAATTGGCTCGATGGTATGACCTACTCCGTTTTCAGCTTGAGTTTTTGCTTCAGGGATGCTAATTTTTTTCAGAATAATTTCTAACAGCATCTAGTATTGATATAAGTAACTGTTTACACTTTGTTCATCGTTTTAACTGCTACTGCATTTTAGTCTGTGGTCCTGAAAAATAGCGGGTAAGGGTTAGCACGGGCTACTCAAAGATATGTAGGGAGAATTCAGGCTGTTTGTGTTACAACTCATTTTCTAAACTTAGTGGAAGTGTTGCTCCAGTGGTCACCCCAAGAATCCAACGACAAATTGTTAGCTAGCCTGGTAAGATTGTCAATGTCCATGATTCACAGCATGGCCATGGAACCATAGTACCAGTGCAGCCTTTGATAATTGATATACCTCTTTATAAAATCTCCTAGCCTAGACAGCAGTGACATTTAGAGTTGACAAATCGAGGCATGTAGATAAAGACCAAATGACCTGCTTCGAGTCATAAAGAGGGGAAACTTCTTGGCCACAGAGCAGCTTAATAGGGACAGCTTCATAATCACAGGTTCCTTTGCCTTTCACATTCCAGAACACAGAAGAGACTCTCCCTTGCCATTAGATATGGGAGCTGTCACTAGTATTGGCCATGTCCCTCCAACACAGGTTCTTGCTCCAGATCTGGTGCCCACACCATGACACTGCAAATTCAGTCCTATTGAAGCCATATGCATGGATCAGCTGGAAAATCCTGATTTCCTGCCTTTTCTCCTGCATAGAGACCTATATCGATCCTGCTTGGAAACCTCTGCATACTTCTTCAAGAGATAATATTCTGCCAGTTGGGTGGATTTACTGATCTGATCTTTTTGCTCTCTAACTTGTCCGACCCTGTACTAAGGACTATATGGCTAAAGCTCTCTGACATCGTGTGTTTTCATTAAATCCAAAATCAAAGTCTCCTTAAATTCCCTTCTGTATATTACACACAAGGACAACTTTCGAGAGACATTATCTTGGAGGAAGAGAAGGGGGAAAACAGGGAGGAATGCAGATAACTATGGTCTATTAAACTGATTTGTAGCAGAGTCATGACAGCGAATCTCCTTGTGCACTTTGTACATTTTGGGGAGGCTCATTCTGTGGTTGAAACAGGACAGACACAGGTCACTAGTTTTTAGGAACGGAAACCCTGCCTTTAAACATGATCATCCCTATAGCAATCTGCTGTGCTTAAATAGAACAACTTGTAGCCAGTGGGAGATTTATAACATGCTCGAGGCCAAACAGTGACCCATGAAGGATGCTCTGTCTTCCTTTAATTTGGCATCCAACCAAGCTGTGTCTGCACTGTTACAGAGAAACCTGCAACCCAGTCTTGTGTGTGTGCTGGAATGTGTGTGAGCACATGCTGAGCTAATTGCTAGTGCTAAGCATCACTTGAGACTGAAATATCTGTGTCTGTATGATGATACATGAGTGTCTGAAAGATGTCAGATCCCTAATCAAATGTCTTTTGCCTTGGGGGCTACCAGTAACCTCTCTGCAGTATTACTCATTCTGGCAGGTAGTTTTCCAGAAGCTCACAAATGCAGGAGGCTCTGAAAAATTAGGAGATGAAAAAACGCCTCTTTTATCCAAAGAAGCAGTATCAGGATTGTCGTTGTTCTGGCATGCTTTGGACCAGCTTTCAGCAAGCACCCCCAACAAGAAGGCTAGACCCTCAGCTGTTGAAAATCAGTAAGGATCATCTTCTTTCCACCAGGACATGATGCTGTACTTGTTATGATGAAAAACAATGTTTCTTTATGTACAGGGAGGCGTCTTTATGTTCTGAGAAGTAAAACGTGCCTTAACACTGCAGGCAGTGTTTAGGAGGGGAAAAAAAAACTGAAGTAAAACCACAGGTTTTATATATGTGTCCTTGAAGAATTTGTTTTAGCCTGTGTTATCACACCATGCTTTTACACGGCAGCTTGATATACGCATGAGAAATTTCAGGGCTGCTGAGCATGCAGATTTTCCTAGGGGATGAGCGCAAGGTTATTTAGCACAGGTGTTTCTGTAATTGTACAACACTCCCTATTCATATGCCCATAAGCTCTTATTCCCCTGTGAATGGTGCAGTTGTCTAGCATTAGAGCACCAGGTTCTAATAAAAACCACAAATAATATTGCTTTACAGTGACCCCTTCTGAGAGTCATCTTTCATTTCATGAATGCATGCATCTCAGGGAGTGGGTGGTTTTGTGGTAGATACTATTCATTTAAGCAAGTGTGCACGCACGGTTTTCCCTCAGATGTTTTAGACAACAACACAGTTCACACCCCAGGTTGGATGTACTGTGAAGAACATGACAAAAGAGAGAGAATACCCTCGATTCATGTGCTGCAGATTATTACTGAAATGGTCAGGTTGCTCCCTGTATTTGGCTACCACATACTACATCAGGCATACCTCCACTGAAATGAATAATGTTGTGTTCAAGATACTTAAAGAAGCTGGAGAACACAGTTGCGTGATTATCCCTATTGTTGCCATACAGATTCCATTCCAGAAAAGCTGTGTGCCCTGTTACCCACTGCATTCAGCATATACATCTACTGTGTCTGCAAATCTCATACTTGTATGTGTAAATGAGCAAGCAGAGGATAGCCTGTCTGATTCCCTCCCCATCTCTGAAACTCTACTATCTATACCTTTCTGCTTTTTCACTCATATATCTGTTAAATCTCTTGACTACTCTGTTCCAGAAACTGTAGCAAAGGGACACAAAAATTACTGGTTTATGTTAGTTTGGCTTTTATTTTATTTTACAAAATCACATATTTGTAGCGATCATTGTTTTAGGGGTTGTGATTAAACAAGACTATATGAATTATTCTGATTTTTTTCCTCTTTAACTTATGCCAAGCACATGGAAATTCACGAGGCATCAACAGGAGCTGGCTGTGCTCACTGTCTCTGATAACCAGCCCATGAAGCTAGAGCTACAGTTACTGAGCTGGTCAGTGTTCTGGTACTCGCTGCTGCTTGGTACATATTTTTATAGAATGGTATCATCTATTATTCATTTCAGATTTAAAAATACACAGAAATGCAGCAGAGAGCTGCCTTCATTGCTTTTCAATTCTTTTATATCGTTCCTATGTAGCTTGGATTCAGTTGCCTGAGTAAACACCAGGTTCTGTAATGAAAAGATTAGTTCTCCGCTGCTCTGCTACAGAGGGTCCCCCCTGATTTTAGATCCCAGCAGCCCTACTTAATTACTAATTAGCGTTCTTTCCCTTTCTTCCCATATCAGTTTTGTCTGATAGTGAAGATTGCTTAGCAAGTTGACTTAGCACCTTTGCTAATTGCTCAACAGTGCTGTGCTTTGATTTATTTATTATTTTTTCAGGTCTTTTGAAACACATTAGCTTCAATAACCCTTTCAGATGCACTGCTTCTATTTTTTATAGTATTCTTAGTTGCAAGAGAAAGAAGTTTGCAGCCTTTGTTTTGTGGTATAAAGTCAAATGTATACTTTTTTTACTGTGCACTGAAGGAGGGTGAGATACCAACTGAGGTTGCAAGCTGTAAAGGCAAAGTTGAAAGGGTAAAGTTACACAAGATGGCAGAAGTTGGCAGTGGAGGGTAAAAAGCAGTCTGGAGCATAACTTGAGAAAACAGAATCAAAGGTGACCTTCCTTTAAGAAAGAATTTGCAATTTGGCTCCCTAGCTGTACTGGGAATTTTCCTAATCCAACCGCAGTTGTATGGCAGCAGCATTTTAAAAACATATTGTCTGGGTCACAATTCCCCAGCGCCCTCCTGATGTATGCCTGAGATCTTGCACATAAAGAGATAAGCCAGGGTTAATGCAGACTGATCTGCTAATCGTGACGTTTACATGTATGCATTCCTTTTGCTATTACCCATCCAACTGCAAACACCAATGGAAAAAAAACACCTATAACTGGGCTAGTAATTGTTGGAAAGAATAAAAACCTGAAAGCAAACTTAAAAATCTAGATCTCAAAGAGCATAGAAAGGTATGGGGAAGGCATGATAGAACAATAACAATTGTTCATCTTGCTGTCCTGCTGTTGCTGTTATTACATTACCTCATATGCATATGCCTTTCAACACGCTAGTTGCTGCTCTTCTGGGATCCACAAACTTCCAACTGCTGCCACAGCTGTGAACTCTCACTTGTATCCTAACTATTTTTTTTGAGTTAGCGAGAAGAGCTCAGAGAAGCAGGAAATCTGTAACTATGAATGTCAGTAATGGAGGAGAAACGATAGAAGAAGGAAAATTTCGCACAATTTTTTCATGAAAAAAGAAAAACATGTTTTTCAGTTCTTTTGCTCCACAGAAGAAGCAGTCACTGCTTTGCCATTTCACTTCTCACTCCTGAGTCCATTGTTGGCCTGCAGGTCCCATCTCTTTGCAGGCAGAGGCCAAAGAGGGAGAGAGCATCAGGGTCAGATGGCCCCTTTTGGCATCAGCCTGCAGGCTGCCCTGGCAGCAGGAAGAGCGCTGCCTTCCTGCCCTGCCTGAATAGGCAGGAGGAGCCAGGCAGACACCAAGCAGGTCAAAGCCCCTCGTGGGGTGCAGCTGAGAGAGCTAACAGCTCTGGTTAGAGACCTCTGCCCTTCTGCAGGGGTGGCGAGTGGCCGGCAGCCAAGGGTGACCGAGCCATCGCATAGCAGCAGCCTCTGGGCTGGATTCTCTTCCTCTGCACACTGCTCAGGCTTTGCACTGTGCGGGGCTGCACGCCTTATGTTTTCTGATGGCTGGTTTTTGTCATAGCTTTCGGTGAAAGGTAGAGCTTTCCTCCACGCAATGCCCTGCTGGGTGAAGGGGTGAGGGTATTTCGTTCCAGGCGGTGCTGCTCTGAGTTTGAAAAGAGGCAGGCTCCAGCGGGAACTGGGCAGTGCATCTTCCCAGGTAATGTTAGCAGCTGTGGAAGAGGAATTACAAAAGGCCATACCACTGGGCAAGGTTGAACTGAGGAGAAAGGCAGAAAACTGTGCTTATAATGGTCTGAAATTTAGCAGAGCAGTTTGCAAGATGAGGCAAGGTGGGGAAAAAAAATGGGAAGTTGAAAGTTGTCGCTGGAACACAAAGGAAAGAAATCTATGTTCAGAAACAAAATGATAGTTTAGAAAATGGAAAAAGTTTTAACAGAAGGTTTTGTAATGTCAGGGGAAGTTACATTTGAAAGCAATTTTTCTGAACTGATCAGAACTCTTTGAATTTGCAGAGCTGTCACCTTCAGAAGAGCTCAATTCGCTGCAATTAAATGACCTGAAGAATAGAGTAGTACTGAAAGTCAATTGCATTTCTGAAGAGCGATGCTGAAACGAGAAGCCCAGACTCTGTCAGCAAGTATAGAATAAAATGAATGGGACCTGAAGATGTTGTATGACAAG
The DNA here is from genome assembly GCA_008921705.1 of Burhinus oedicnemus. Lineage (NCBI taxonomy): Eukaryota > Metazoa > Chordata > Aves > Charadriiformes > Burhinidae > Burhinus > Burhinus oedicnemus. The sequence continues at coordinate 3,545,076 of VFFE01007119.1, read as the reverse complement.
AAGGTGCATTTGTGAAAGTAACTAAAACAGAAAGCCTCAGCTGAAAAGGCCTGTGTAAGACAATACTCTGCCTCCTAATCAGAAGAAGAGTCTTTGATATGATTATTCAAATCAAAGAGCTCTTCTGTTAAGTATGTCTTTATCAAAATATACATCAGAAATATTGTCCTGTAATGTTTAAGCTCTGGGCAAGTGCTGAAATGGTAAGCATGAAAGTACTTCAAGGAAAACAAAGTGGAGTGCTTCTAGATGCAGGAAGACAGCCAGGCATTTCACGCGCAGTGGAAAGCTCTCCTACAGACTGTAGCACTGTCTTTTGCAGCCTCCAAGTACAGTCAGTATAGACAGATACCACATATGGCTGGCTACCCTGCGCATATGAACCTGGGCACACTCAACACACAGTCAGCTTTCTCATCTATTGCTTTCTTCTTCAGCCTGTACTTAGGACTTTGCAGTCCTAGAGAGTTTTACAAATCAGGCATTCAAAGCAAATAAATTTTAAAAGTGCACAGCGGTCCCAAGAGATCAGAGCATGACATTTATCTGCCACTGTAACTATCCAAGGGTGTCCCTTTTTTAAACTGCCACTTCGGCAGGATCACAAAGGAGAGAAAGCTAGGAGACCAAACAGATCTCCATTTCTCTTTGCAATGATGGTGCTTCAGATTGATGGGTTTCAGGTGCATGCAGGGTGGGCTGGCTCACCACTCCTCTCTTGCTGCTGTTTTGGGGTTTTTTTCCCTTTCTGAGGATGGACAAGGAAAGGATTACAGTTTATTAGTCCAGAAAGTGAGTGGTCAGGAGAAGTCTCAAGCTGTCTCCTATCTACCCCTTCTGCTGCGAAAGTATCACAACACCCATCTCTGCTTACCCTGCTGTCCCCAGACTTGCACTGGGTAGGTCTCTAAGGAGCACGGACAGACTTTTGGGGCTGGGACATCCCAAGCAGGGTATCAGGCAGATAGCCCCACAGCAGGAGCCTGTGTCACCCAGCAGCGTGTGAAGGAGAATGCAAAACCACAGCACCATGGTCTCTTATCTTTGCATTTTTCTAACCTAAAATCCTTCCATGTGTTTCCACCACAGGAATTTCACTTCGGAGCTGAGACGCTGCAGGGGAGTAAGCTTTGCTAATCAGTCAGTGTGTTGTTTGATTGTGGTGGACGTGAACATAAAGGGACGTTGGGGATTGCTGACTGGATGTTGTGTGACTGAGAGTTAACAGGGAGTGCTGCTTGGAGAAGACTTTTTGGCTGAGTTGTGAAAAATGGATGTTTATGCAAACCAATATGAACAGTGCAAGAAAAATCAAAGGTGCTCTTTTGAAACTGTAGCCCCCCAATGGGGTCATGATATTCTTACACTCAACAATCCTGTGGGGTTTTTTTTCATTTTTGCATCTCCACAACAGGTTTGACACACATTTTTTCACAATTATTGTGCCACATGCAAAGTCTTTGTCTTCGTTTGCCTAAACATCAGCCATTTGTTTCCAATTACTTGGGTAATAAGCAGAATGGTGTTTTCTGAGAGTGTGTAATAACTTTTTACCCTTCTGAAACCAATAGGGTTTGATGAGGGACTGTTTGAACAGTATTTTATGATTACAGTGAATTGGCACTGACTTATTTTTCTAATAGTCTGTATCAGTCAGGCTTATAAGAAACACTTCTGCCACCACTTCCTAAACTTACTGCTCGAGAATGAGATGTTTAAGTGGCAGTGCTACTTTCAAGTCTGTTTCATGCTGTCTCTCAGGTTTGTCATAGCTGAGTTCAGATAGATACGCAGTTAGGAAACTGTCAATGTGAATAAAAAGTGGGAGAGTGGATTCATAATCCTTAGCATGATCCAAAAACACAACCGGTCTATTTTGGGGGTTTTTGCAGGTTTTGTTATGTTTGACCATGAAGTTCAGACTTGCAGGAGGGATCTGGAGGGACACCAACCTGAGGTCAAGCAGTGCAACAACACATTCTGTGTGTTTGTTGCTACATTTTTTAACAGTCTTCAAGGGGCACTATGATTCCACAAATCTTGTACCTGTTATAAATGAGCTGTCTGCACTGTTCTTCCAGCATCAGCTCCCACACCTTCAGTAACACCAGCTCCCACACCTGCTGCAGTAAGACACCACATGCCTATATGCCTGTCTCATCACTTTAATCATTAGTCTATTTTTCTGACATGTTATTAGCCTTATTACATCTCTGACTTGTAAAGGTGATCATCTGAGATGTGTTTTCCTTTCAACTAGTATAAAACCACTTTAAACAGAATCTGTGAGTGCAAGGCATTATGTAAATAAATTTCATGTAATTGTTTCATTTTGAAACAATTGTTTCAATTGTTTATGTAAATTAATTTCATGTAATTTAACCATTTTAGTGGTTAAATAAATGTGCCTGCTTATGCTGGAAATCTTTTATGGTTGTTTTTCAGTAGAATGGAAGCTGGAGTAGACTTCAAGCCGAGAAGAACATTTTACAGGATACTTCTACCCCACTTCCTCCTTCCCAGTGTTTCTACATGCCAACAGGTCTCAGACCATCTGAAAAGTCAAATGCAATTTCACACATGCAGCCACGTAATAGCAAGATCTGATGTACCTATACAGGCACACTTACTCCACTTACTCTAACTTAGAGATGAAAATCAAAACATCCTTGAGGCGCAGGCGGCAACTCTGTTACATTATGCTAAAGAAGCAATCTTATAGTCTTGGTTACAGGTATGTAAAGGTCTCACCCTGCTGGAAATATTTTGAGTTTATGTTTTACATCTTCTTTCCTTTTTTTATCTTCCTTTTTCCTTTCTGCGTGACTAAGATGAACACATGGAAGGTATCAAAGAGAACTGACCTTGTCTAACTCATTGTCCGAGATTTTCTTACACCATATGATGCTTTCCCAGTGTAACCATTAAAAAAAACTTCAGTACTTTAGCACCCTATTGTTTTTCCTTCATACTGCTGCTGTTGACATCTGCATGGCAATAACAGCAGTAACCAAGATACTGACAGTCAGACTCTCCCCATAGCTAGGTTTGCTTTTCACACTGCCGTTGCCATGACACCACTCCTGTCTTTCTAGAGTACAGCCCTACAATTTCCCTGGCCTTAGTAGCTATCGCTTCTTGATAATCCTTTGCCTATTTTTTTTCTCTTAAAAGTTGACCTAATTTCATATAGTCATATCTCATATTAAATTCCCATTGCGCTTTGTCATAACATGTATCTACAACCTTGCAATTTTTTAAAATTATATCCAGAATTTTTGTCTTTTTTCATAAGTCAGACATTTGGTTTCCTTAGTTATATCTGAGAACTCTCCCCTAGCTTATCCAAGCTCTGGACATGAGGCCAGTTCCAGGACAATTACAGGACATCCCCATCTAATCCTTACAACCAGAGCACTACATTGTTTCAAATCTAACTTGCTATCCCTGTCATTTTGGGTGCACACTACCCTAAAATGTTACTACAATATTCCTGAGAAACCTGACCTAGCTCTGAAGCTACCCTTGCTTTGACTGAGAGACTGGACTATGGAGATCTCCACTGGTACCTTCCAAATTAAATATCTGTCATATTACGGTATGGACAGTCAGAGAGAAGGGCCTCTAACTGAACAGGACGTATGTCTAAAGCATAAACAGCTTTGGACAAGTCAAATAATGTATTTATTCATTGCTTTCAGAGTCCCTTGAGGAAAAAAAAATGTATTTAAGATATGAAGTTGTGTGGAGCTATTTACAGCATAACAAGCATAGATCATTTACTAAATAAAGAAACAGTCATCATGCTTTTTTCAGTTTTGAAGTGGTGCTGTGACTGTGAGATAGATGAAATACAATGTTGGGAACTCCTGAAACCAATTATGGTAAATGACTGTTACACTGCATCCTCAGATGTGCCTAATTTGCTCTTACTGCTGTAACTAATGAGGTAGATAAGAAAATAATGTCCATATGCACATGTGAACACATGTTTTTATTTAGTAGCAATAGCAGAAATCATTATGCTGGCTAATAAAATAAAAGATATACCTGATAATAATGATGCCATGAAGAATACAAAAGTGTGAAACACTTCTTTCCTAAGTAGTAGAAAGAGTCCAGGAAAAAGTAGTGCAAAACTCTAAGCACAAGAGGGTTCATGTAGGAAAATAATCTCTGGTAAATGCTGGTAGTTCCCTATGTCCAACTGACTGCGGCAGTCCATCATTGGCCTATCTTTGGTTTTATTTTAAACACAATTCATAGAATCATAGAATGGTTTAGGTTGGAAGGGACCTTAAAGGTCATCCAGTTCCAACACCCCTGCCATGGGCAGGGACACCTCCCACTAGACCTGGTTGCTCAAAGCCTTATCCAACCTGGCCTTGAACACTTCCAGGGATGAGGCTGCCACAACTTCTCTGGGCAACCTGTTCCAGTGTCTCATCACCCTCATAGTGAAAAATGTCTTCCGAATACCTATTCTAAATCTGGCCTCTTCCAGTTCAAAGCCATTACCCCTCACACCCAATTCAGGATACCCGTAAGCAGTTGCTGAAATTCGATGCAGTCCAACTCCTCCAGCTACATATTTTCCCTCTCTCCCTTGCATTGTGCCTCCATGCAATTGCAAAGTGAGCTGTTTCAGTAAGATGATCCACTGGAAAATGTTTCATGTTGTAAATATAAAAGATAGTTATCTGGGGTGGATTTGTTTTCCACCAGGTCAGGTCTGTTGGGGTTGAACATACAGTAATATGTTTTCTGGACCCAGTACAAGAGGGGTGGTTTGAGTGCATGGAGAGCTAGACCTGCCCTTTTGACAAGATGCAGTTTCACCATCACAATGTGAGACAGGACTGTTGGTGCAAAATGGGTTAACACACAACTGTGAGTTAAAACCATAAATACTTCATGTTTATAATGGTGAGTGTTTGGACTCTATCCCATGATGGATGTTTGTCAGACTTTAATTTAAAAGCAGAATGTTTTGCTCTTTTTCTGTCATCCAGCCCTTTCCAGTTCTTCCTGTACTGCTGTTGTACTACCTGAGGCTTGCCTCCCCTAAGGTGTTGGGATACTCATATTATTCAGAGCACGATAACTCCCTAAATACCCTCAGAATTGCCACAAGCACTGAACCCATGCCAGGTAACTCTATTTTGGTGCATGTCTTCCACTGGCCTTTCCTCAGAAACTTTCTTATGTCTTGTTTTGCCACACCTATCTTGTCAGGTTTATCATCAGTCAGGATTTGCCCTTAACTTCCACTCCCAAATAGATCGTGTTCTGTTATCCTTTTTCGAAAGGCCTGTTCAGAGGCAGATACTATCTACAAAGGAAGGAATTGCATCCTCAATTTCATTTGGCACGCCTTAACACGTCTACTTTCCTGCCTGTTATCAGCTGGCAGGTGAGGCATGTACAACCACTGTTGCAGAATGACAGGCTGTTACCTTCAGTCATCTGCCCCAGCCCCTTGTTTTACCTTTGGTGGAAGGAAAACATAGGGAATTTATTTCCAGTCTTACGCATTCCCACTGTTTTTCCTCTGTTCTCTCTGCCCACTCTTGCAAGACCACTGTGCACCATACGGATGTCAGCTGAGTTGTTGCTGAACATAACACATCACAAGTTTTATGGGCTGTGCTCCATTTCACAGTGGTGGAGAACATGGAAAACCAGGATTATTTATACTTCCTTGTTCTCCACCAAGATACTCACTTTACAAGCACGTTAAAGCTTGCTGGGAGGAATAAACTAGTTTTTGGTAGCTGTATGCACTGTGAAATCTCTCGTCTACTGCAAACTCTATCCCCTTTGTATGCATAGGTCTGGGTCATGAGTGTGGATGGTCACTTAAGCACCTTATAAACCTGCCTAGAATTTTTCAACTTGAGTTTTATGTGGGATGCGTTAAGAAGACTTTTGCGTAAGTGATGCTCATTTATACAAGTCTTCCATGCTTTATTAAAATGTTTCTTTATTGAAACAATAGACTGCTGTTGAAGAGAAAAAGAAAGCAAAAATTATACCCTTGATTTAACCATAAAGACCACAGATATTAGGCATTGCCTAAAACTACCCATGTACATCTGATGACTTACATAGATAATTACAAGGTATTCTGGCAGAGGAATTACTAATTCTTTACCGCCAATTTCCTCTACTAGGAATTACCCAGAACAGAAATGAGTTTTATGTGTACCTTAGGCGAGCAGATGTTTGGCTATTCTTTGACAAGGAGATCTTGAAAGTTTTATCTATAGGGCTGTCTGACACTTAGGTCTCTAGCTACTTCTTAAATGAGCTTGATTCTCTCTGAATTTCAGATATATAACATAGCATAAATGACAGAAAGGCAGGACTGTGAGCAAAAAGGTGGTTTTTTTCTCTTGGAAACTTCTTCCATTGCTACCTTTGTAATAAGCCTCAAGATACAGCTAGAAGTACTAAGCTAACAGAAAAGACATTTTTAGTACTTGGTTTTTTATCCATTTTGAAAGAGTTCCTCTCTGCAGCTGTCTTCAGAAAGCTCAAAAAGAGCATTATGTTTGCAGTGAAAGATGCAACTATACCACATTGCCATTGAAAACAGTGACTCCCGGTATTCTCTTACTCAGTAATATGCACAGAATATGAATTAAATTTGTTAAAACAGTGACTCACTTTTGAGAATGGGTAGAAAGCATAAACATAGCAGAAGAGTGATTTCATAGAGCAAGTCTGTATGTTTGCTTTAAAAGTATTATTTTTGGTGGTGGAGAAAAAAGTTATTGCTTGCCTTTACTGACATAAAATCTGCTGTGAAAATGAAAAGTAAATCTTTTTTTGCCCACAGGCAGGAATAGTTACCCAATCGGTGGATGTTTCTTTCAGTGATGTTGAGTACTTTCTGATGGGGTGAATTTCTTTCTACAACAAAGAAAACATCAAAGCTTCACCTTAAATATAGGGGAAAGTCTGTCTCTGAGAGAAGATTCAGAGTGTACTAATGTACAGTGTCCCTAACGCATCTCAATTCCATGCAAGGACATACGATGCTATATTTGCATCTGTGTCTGTCATTTGTATCTTTGCCGGTAGACAAAAAGGATAGACTCCAGTTCAGGAACTGGAGTAGGTGTGAAGATCTCTTACCTCCATATCTAATTCTACAGTTTTGCTGGCTGATCTACAGCAGCTCATTTAATGTCTCTGCCTCTTAACTCCTAGCTATGAAATGAGGTGACACTTCACAGACAAAGTCCTTGGTGAAGTAGGTGTAAATGCACTAAATTTAGAGATCCTCAAATATTCGGCTCATTAAACTACTCAAATGACAGAAAACTAGTGTGGGGCAGAAGGCTTGCTTTGAAAGAAACTTAAAATAATTTTGGATCTAATAAAAAAAGTCAGTAACATTTTCTTTTAAGCTGCCAGGAGGGTGTGCTACATTAATATACCCACACACACCTATGATGCAATGCAGATGTATTCGTAGCCTGATGAAATCTCCATGGGTTTGATCAGATTTGATGGCCATTTGAATAGCACAACCCAAAATCACGTTCTGGAATGTCCATCTTTGAATGGATAAGTCTGTCCTACAACCTCAGATGAGTACAATGTCCTTACGCTGGCTAGAGGCAAAATGCCTTTCAGCAAATCTCTGAGGTACAGGCAGTTAAACTGGTAAATCTGCTTTCATTGAGTGCAGTTGGTTGGACGTGGAGAAATGGCAGGACTACTTTCCAGCACAGAACTGCTAACAGCTTTTCCCACTGGAGGCCTGCCCAAGGAGGCAGAAATACCAAGTGCTGCAGCAAGCTGCAGCTTTATTTGGGTTGGAGTAGGAAGACTTGTTGGACCGTCACCCTTTATCTCTGTTAAAACATGTGATATTGATGCAGAATGAATGCCTAGAAAGAAACTTTCCCTACACCAATATCATGTTAGTGGCTTTGCAGCCAAGTAAAATATTCCTCCAGAAGACCTGTTCGCTTCAGGACAGTCCTCCAAAGGGAAGCAGTCCTAGCACATGCCTTATCCCCATGAGAGGAATTTTGCCTTTTATGGTCATATGTCTCTCCATGACATCCACCAAGCACATGGCATGCCGCTGTCGCAGCACATACTTCATTTGTGTGTGCCAGAACAGGGGAGATGGTCTGTTCTTGTGGGTGCCTATTTGAAGCCACCTCCTGCAACGCCATCACAGAGATGAGCAATATGCTGCTTGCTAAACTGACCTGAGGTCAGACCAGCTTAACATGCTGATGTGGGCACTGACATGCAAGACTGTTTCTTGTGCTCCTAACCGCTCCCAGGAAGAGAGCAGCAACTAATATGCAGAAATTCATTGGATTATTTCAACCACTGGAAAACCAGTGGCAAAAATTTCCAAAGACGAACTGAAGGAATCTGCAAAGAAATCTCCCGTTATTATTCAGATAATCAGGCATTTGTTCTGTATAAATATTATATATATACATATATAAGTGCATGCACACATATATCTACGAGTGTGATATGTACAAAAAATACACACTAAATTATAGATGAACACTGACGAAAAGTTCAGAATGCATCACAATGAAAGTGTGCTTCTTGTAATCTGGACATTTGGTTGTATTTAACATTATTTTATGTTGACTGCACATACAAAATCTGAGAGAGGACAGAAATGCAATGACAGGTTCAGTTTACAAAACCAGCCAGCTTTGCAAAAGACAATATTGCAAGCACAAATAAATAAATAAAAATCATATACACAGTAATTATGCAGCAGCCATGCTATAGCAGCTATAGCTATGCTATAGTATATATTTTGAAATAAGTAGGGTACTTTTCTTTAGTAAGGCACATAGAGTATTAACTTAGATGCTTGTTTCCTGGACATATATGAAATTATTTACTCGTGCTTCTGTACGTTCATTTTAGAAGCACCATCTCAGCCCCAGGTTGTAGTCGAGTCATGGTGGTCTGAAGAAGGAAAGCAGTCTGTGCTCCACAACCGCAAGAGCTTAGAGGGCTACCAGGGAATCACAGACCTTTCAGTGCTCTACAGATTGAGGTATGGTTTGCTGTCAGTTTCCCTCTAAAATTCAATCAGCTTCTCTTTTGTTATACTTTTAGGGCCTTTTAGAGATAATTTTGACTTAAATTTTAAGGCAAGTCAGGGCCCATGTAGTGTGCTCTTCTGCCTAACACAGATCACAGCTCTTTACCTAATAATTTCTGTACCAGACTCATAACCTTTGTTTGTGCTGCAGCATCTCTCTGGGAAAGACAATCTTGATTTCAAAATGTCAAATGACACGCAATTATTTGCTGAGCACTATCATGAGTACGATATGAATTGTGAAATGAACCCTGCTCTTTTAAGTAGGGAACTTGGCATATCTTAGCAGCAGCTGAACATATTGTAACGATCTATTTCTGTATCTGAAAAGTCCAAGGGAAACAACTGGATTGATCAAGCTATCGCACGAGAATTGGAGAAACAGACTGTGCACAAGATGCTATTTTTTGCTGCCAGTTCCAAGGTCCTAGAAATGGTTGCGTGTATAAACACGTCTGCTTGTCATAGATCACTCCTGTGTAATGAGGCAAGCAGCACATGGTGCTGTAGAAATTTAAAACGTGCCAAGATGAAGGAACCGGCACCAACGCACAAGCACAAAACTAGTCATGCAGAAGATTACCAAAAAATACTAACTGGAAACTTAAATATGAAGCCTTCTTATTAGAAAAAAACCCAAACAAACAACAACTGTTTTCTGTTTACTTCAGTGTAGGTGTTTGCTACTTTATGAACACAAATTTATCTCAATTACAATGAATGCTGATGACAGAAGTAATTCCTAAGGCAGGCTCCTTATACAGGGACTACATTTACATGTCACATGCAGAACAAGGAAATTTCTGTCAAAAACAGAATTAGCAAAATTGGTAGTAGTAATAATAATAATAATAATAATAATAATAATAATAATAATAATAATAATAATAATAATGATGATGCAATCAAAACAGGCAGGTTTGGTCAACTTTCTTGCTCTGTATTTGAGATAAACTCCAGGTGACGTCTCCATGTCAGAAGATGTGAGTAATAACTTTCCTATTCTACAAACAATTCATAAGGATGCTAAACAAGCAACCAACACAGCTGTACTTTTTTATTTGGAGGAACAGACAGCTTGCAAAATAAAAATTGGGCCCGTCTTCTCAGAAAGAGAAATAAAATGAGGAAAACCTGACTACCACCCTTTCTCCCTCCAAGGACTCATGCCAATGTTCCTCTTTCCCTCTGAATTCACTTGTCATTCTAAAACCTCTTTTTCCCTATTTCTGCAACTTTATTATTTCAAGCTCGAACTCTTTCTGTCCAAACATCCCATTTCCCTATCTCTACCCAATAAAAAGTTTCTACTGAGTGTGCTCCTCCTCCAGCCAGAGCCCACCGTCGACTTTTCTTGCCATGTTCCCTTGCAGGTGGGACAAGGCCACAACAGAGGCATCACATTGCCCCGGGCCTCTGTTGGCCTCAGGCTGTTTGTTGCTCACTCCATAAGACCAAAATGTCATAAAACTGTCCACATTTTCGTAAGTGTCCTAGAGGAACGACCTACTTGACTGTGGTGCACTTTCAGTCACTGAAATTTAAATCTTGTCTTAAAGCATTTTTCCTCTTGAGATATGCTATGTTCAGTGAAAAGATAATTCAGGGGTCTGAATATCCCCAGGGATCTCTGGGGAAATTCTTGAATGTTTTTATAGCATTTTATTTGACCACTGATTTTTGAAGAAATGGTCATTCACAGCAGGTTGTTGCCAAAGTCAATGAAGTCAAGTATCTATGGCAACTTAAAGGAAACTAAAATACACAAAGACAGTGTTTCCAAAGAAACTCCACTTAATAAGGTACCTCGCTTCCAGGATCTTTGTCTTCACTTCCTTCCAAACACTTGCAGAAATATATGTTGTGTAGATTGAAAAGGTGTTTCCCAGAGTAAAAGTTTACATTTGTCTCTGTTGCGGAGTAGGTGAACAATGTCCCAAAATTTCCGACTACTTTGCAGCTGAGAATCGTGTACATATGCAGGTAAGAAAGGCTGCAAGATTGCTGCATGTGTTTGATGTCTTAGCTCTTAGCATTTCTTTAGCTTCATCATTTCTAAGCTCTGTACTAATGTTTTCTAACCATTAAACAATCATACCCTAGCTGGGCAGGGCTGGGGTTTTTTTCATCTAGAGTCTTTAAACATGCACTTACTCCCTTTAAGATCAGTAGCATAAGTTTTAGTCAAGACTGGACATCTTAGAGCTATTTCATAACAGGGCATTATACATTAGGAAGATGGAGAAAAGCAGTTACGTGGATTTTTATTACTCTGTAGGTACAGTCTCAGGGTGTTCTACCTTCTTGATGCAGATTTGGTGAGGATGATTTAGCTTTCAACAGTGACCCCTTCTGGTGTGCACAGGGAGATTCTCTGTAGTGCACAAACCGTTCTGAAACTGTCATTTCTAATATGAAATACTTTGCTTATAAAAATTATTACTTTTTAGTCGTGATCTGAGGAGCATAAGTGGAAAAAAAGAGTCTGCCATAAAGACCTAGCTTCCTTCCTGACCTTGCTTTATTAAGACATCTCTGAGTACTCTTGATTTTCAAACACTAAATGTCATTTAACCGAGATCAATGCCTTTCAGCAGAGCTGCATTACTTAGAGAATATGAATCGATGCTCAGTCCTGTGCTAAACATAGAAATGACTATAAGCAGGGGTCTGGGGCAATAATACCAGCCAAACAACTCATTATTTTCTTTCTGAAGGTGAAATACTGAAATTTCCATCCTTGCAAATCCATTCCTCCCATCCTCGCTTTTGCTTCTTTCTTTCTGAATTAAGAGCCCTAATGCCATTTAAAAGTTTAATGCTTCCTTTCAAGACCATTTGATTGTAATGATCTGTGTTGTAGAGCTTTCGTTCTCTACTCCTGCTCTGAGATAATCTTCATTAATTTATCAGGCAGGGACCTGTACTTTTTAAGCAGAGGGGTTATAATCCCAGTACTGCAATGAAGTTCCAAAGAAACATAATATACAACATAGCCAGAAATTAAAATCCTGAGTACATTCATTGTTGCTGTTGCCTTCATTGTTGCAGACTGCTAGCTTGTGTTCCAGGCATACCACCATTTCATTTCAGTGGCTAAGCCTTTAAAATTTATGCCTTTCTAGATGAAAAATTTGTTGTTTCTTCTGGAGTGGCATGAGATATTATGTCACATTCCTCTGCAAAGTGACAGTGTTTCTTCATCAGTACAGCTTTGCTTCCTCAGTGTTGTTCCAGCATTTGGTTCCACTTTTTGCTAGTTTGAGGGGGTTTTTTGGCAGGGGGTGGAGGGGCTGATCTAATTAACGTGGTTCCAGTGGGAGCGCTTTATAGTTTGTGATATTGCGGAGCCTCTTTTTCTTCTACACACTGCAATACACTTGTAAAATCCTAAAGCCTAGCAGGAGCTACAATCAATTTAGTTGTTCCCGTGCTCTGAAGCTGAAGCAGCACCACCACGGTGACCTCAGCCAGGTGCATATCCAACCTGCTCTCACAGACTGCCAGGACAGATTCCACACCCTCCCCAGGGTGGTTTATTCCAGGGCTTGGATAATGTCAGAAACTACTCCCGATGTCCGAGCAGATTCTCCGTTACTGCTGTTTAACGCTGCCACCCTGTTGTCCTGCCCTTCGTGGATGCAGAGAACAGGTCATTCCATGGTAATACCTACCTTTAAGTGATTTGGGTTCACTCACTTCAGCTGAGTGTAGTCTTCGCATAGTCACCACTGCACCTCAGACTTGATCTCTGAGGGTGACCATTGCAATGTCTCTGGTTGGGAGACAGAGAGCCACCCAACAAAGTACACCATGGACACAGTGAGCACTAAACGGCTAAAGCCGCTGCCTCCTATCAGCTAAGGTGGTCTGGTCATTACAAAAAGAGCTGTGACACCCCTTCCCATATGAAGGATGAATGTTTGTCACTGTCCGTGAACTCTGCTCCTTTCATATTACTGTCTCTGCCTCTCCTAAGTTGCTGCTGCATGCCAGGGAGACAGTGCAAGTTTTCCTGCTTCCTTTTTTCCCCCCTTTCCTGCTGTGGATGTCAGACCCTGTCTCTGAGGTCTAGAGGGTTTTTCTTCTGTGACAGCTACAAGCAAAGGCTACAAGCACAGCCAAATGTTTTCAGAGGGAGCTGAAAGGTATTGCAGCTTTGTGGGAGGCCAGGACAGTTAGGGAAGCAGTGAGCAGTGAACACATCCCGGGCAGATGGATCTTTTAACTAGGGAGGAAGATCATAATGGGCAACATTGTGTAAGACCATCAACAGAAGGTGCTGTCATGGCTGAGCCTAAGATGGGACAGGAGAACTGGGAAAGCTGACAGGGCCAGAATAGCCTTGAAATGATGCTCTTTGAGACAGGTGATGGGACTTAACAGGACAGATGAGAAAGGAAGAGCTCTTGATGCTCCTCACCCAAATCCACTAGACAAACTATGTAAACTGATTGCTCAGGACCCCATTAAGAGCAACTGGTCTGAAGTTAGTGGGAAACAAAGTTTCCTCTTTTTTTGCAGTTTTACTGCTATTGGGATGGTGGCTCATTGATTACATTCACTGCGAAAAAGAGGGTATGAATATGGGAATGACTTGTTCCTTCTTTCTGAGCTACTGCAGGATTAGCTTTTCCCCAGACTCTTTAAGGACCTAATTCTTCTGCTGGAAAAGAGGAAGAGCAGCACCTCCTCAGGATCCCGTTAAGAAAATCCAGCTGTTGTCAAAGGCTATTACGTAGCTTACTTATGCATGATAGATTCTCATGGGCTCTTTGCCATCCACTGAAGTTTATTTCATGACAAAAGGCATGTGGGATGGTACACATTTCAAATACTGCGAAATTCGCCTGATGTGTATTCATTTTAATATCATTAGGCCCTGTACCTCTGCCACAACTTTCCCAAATGGTGAAGTATGCTGATGTTTGAAAAGGACGCCAGTGCTCCTTGGAGCATTATTGATGATGCTTATAGTATCTCCAAAGCACAAAGAGCTCTGTTTTAAAGTGCGCTTGCTTGTTTTCGAAGTCCTCTGGCTTCTAGGGTTAGGATCTCATTATTTTTCTGTTTTCCTTCTGGTTTGAGGTAAAACAGAACTGATTTTCTTTTCAGTAATTTTACTTTGCAGCTAAGCCTCTTCTAACTCTCAGAAATTAACAGCATATTTTTCAGACGGTATCTGCATCTAGCAGATACAGTCTGATGTTTTCAGTGAATACCAAGGAATGGGATGCAGAGAGGCTCTTGCTTATACTTACTGCTATAACACCCAAGGCCAGCCAACTTTGTTGTGTGCCCTGGTGGAAGGTCAGAAGCGGAAAAGCGTTAGAAGGGTCACACCTGCAGGGAGGAGCAGACAGGACAGGTGACCCAAAACTGACCAACAGGGTATTCCATCCCATCTACCTCATGCTCAGTATAAAGCTGAGGCATCAAAGGATCAGCCTCTTTCTTCAATGGCCGGTGTCCAAGGAAGACTCTGTTCATCTGCCTTTGATCCCGACTGGTGCATTCCTGAATCCAGTTCCTGAGTTCAGCTCCTGTCCATTGCCGAGTCCAGTCTGGGACTTTCCCAGTGCCTGCCAGTGACACAATCATCCACCCTGGGAGCTTGATACAGGTTGTATATATGGTATATACTTCATTATTTTCTTATTAATATTATAATCTTTTCTTATCAGTATTTTACTATTAATATTTTCATTAAAGTAGTTTTATTTCTTTTTCAACTCATATTTCTTTCTTCCTCTCATTCTCTCTCCTCTCCTCTGAAAGGAGAGAGGTAAAAGAGCATGTGTCATTTGTTTTAGTGTCCAGCCCAGCCCAAACGACAGAGCAGTAGAATGCTTTATTTTTCGTAAAAAAGGCAGAAAAACAGTTTGAATACAGTCAAAAGTTTGAAACAGTTACAAATTCCAAACTGAACATGACATAATATTTTTCCTGCATTTTATTCCTAACTATATGAAGATTTCCTTGTTCTGTTTGCTTCTAAAAGTCATTGCATTAGACTGTGGAGCATAAAAACTTTTAATGGAAAATCTCTAGAGAACAACCACTACCAGAGAATTTTGTACTGCAGTATCATCACAAGCAAAATACAAAAAGGGGTGAACACAATCTTGCCAATTTGGCTCCACAGTTAGCTTTCCAAACCTTTTCCTTGAGATTCTTTAATTCTGACAGTGAATAGCTTTTATCAAAACCAAACAAAAATTTTATGTAAATTAAAAACCAAATGGCATTAATACTGTACAGATTTTTTTTCCACTGTTACATTTCCATGTCCTGATCCTGCAGTATGACAGAGGTACTCATGCGTACAACATTTGGCAGCTCAAGGTGAACTGTAAACACAAAAAAAATGCTTCTTAAAAGTACAGACCCCAAATCTTCCATTGCCCAGTTCCACGAACACTCAGCCAAATGAGAGGTGAAACATAAGTGACATGATAAAAATGTATTTCATAGCACTCTGTCAGTCTTCCCTGTACAAAGTACGCACTGAAATTGTTATGCAGTGAACAGATTCATAAGTGTTTCCACTTAAAAGAACGCCTCCAAAGGAGACTCAGGTTTAAGACACTACCAGTTAAGATCTTTTCTCCGCTTTTTTGAATTTTTGCTCTGATTATCAGATGTATTATACTTCTTGCTCTTTGATTCCTTTTTCTACATCAGTCTGCAGCAGAACATAGCGAACCTGTCAAGAATCCTTCTAGCTCACTGACCAGTCAATGGTCAGCAATTCCACAAATGAATCTGTTTAATCAAGGTATCTAAGGTGAAGAAGATACTTCAGGAGCTTTGCAGGAAAAGAAGACTGGCTTGTCATAGCTTCTTATGCTATTCTTAAGTTCATAAGAGCAGAGTAACTTGGGTCAAGGAGCGAAATCATTGAACAAGAAATAAGTCATTGAAGTGCTTTGCTGAATCAGGTTTTAAGTGTGTACTCAGATGCAGTGGGAATTGTGCACCAGCTGAAGTTTGGGCAGAATGGAAATCTTTTCAAAGTTTCTCTCATTCTTAACTGATATCCTGAACAAGGGTCAACTGTTGATTTAGTGCTTAAGGCCCTGGTGTGCAAGCTGCCATGTTCCCTACACTCCCACCTAAATATTCTTTATAGCTGTTTAAAGGGTTTGGGGTGTTTTTTTTCCCCAACAAAAGCTATCTGGCAAAATTACTAATTTCTTTACGTTCCCTTAATAATATAGTTGCCAGTGCTGTTGCAAGTTTGTATGTTTCTTTCTTACAACCCTTATGCAGTCAGTCTTCTGAATGTTCTCCAGCCAGAAAAGCCCTCTCTCCCTGCAGCTGCCCAACATTAGCACTCCAGAGTGCACATGGGTCCCTGCAGCATTGCATCTGCACCCTGACACTGCTCCACTGAACCTCCTCAGCTCCACTCCCATCACCTTGTGCAGCTTGGCAGGGTTCGCAGTATGAACCGAAGGATAATAACCATACCTTAGAGATGACCTTGGATTTAATCAGAAGCCTAGGTAAGACTGAACCCACCTGCCTGCCTGTATAAAACAAAAAACTTTTGGATGGGACTATGCCAGAAGTTGTAAAGGAACACCATGGTGCTCTTTGACAAATACTGTCTGTCACATGGAGCCCTTCAGAGAAGAAATCTGTTCCTTCCAAAAGGTCTGAAAGACTGTTATCAAATCCAGCACTTCATAAGCCATAGCTTTCTGCACTATTTGGCCATGCGTTTTCATCTTCATAGCTCTCCCTTGCACTTCTGCAATTTGTATTAACCCCTTCTGAGCTTGGTGATGGAGAATTAACTTTATGCAAGAGGACTGAAGAAGCTCAGCATGCATCAACCAGCAAAAAAGGGCTTCAAGCAAGGATGTGATTCTCTCTGAATACAGCAGAGTAAACACTGGGGAAGAATAAGGACTATTTAAGTTAATGGATGATGTTGCAAGCTACTATGGCAGTCTGTTTGCAGGCTCCTGCAAAAACATCCCTGTAGATCTTCATACTCCCTTCACTTTTAGAAAGATTTATTTGTCAGCATGGGGTTAGAAATCATCCCATCTCCTTTTATTTCTCTCTCTCAAATGGAAGATTTCAGTCCTCTATGCAGTTTTGCAGCAAGTGGCCAATGTAGAAAATGGAACAACTGTGGAATTAAGGGAACAATTAAGCCAAGTATCCCACTACTAGGTCATTTCATGAATCAGACAGGAAGATCTTTTTAACCCATGAAATTTTCTAACACACTTATGTCACCAGTGCATATGATCCTCCTGCTGTCATGCCTCTGGGAAGCCATAATGACCTTGTGCTTCATACCAAAATGTTTGTACAACAGAGAGCCACAGGCCGTGCAGCCCAGAAGAAAGTGAACTCCGGAATAACTCACAGGCAGGAGTCAGCAGCTGTTTGTGATGGCTCCCATTGCTCTGCTGCAGTACAGGACAGAGCTGGGCGTGCAGACTCTGAAGTGAGTTGGGTCCTGGCTGCAGTGGCCCCAGTTGTCCACCTTTCCTTGGTGGTCAGGGGTGAAGGTTGCTTAGCTGCCCCTCTGCCAGCACAGTTCCCCTTTCACATCTGATGTTCCAGGACAGGCACCACATTCCTCTCCAAAAACTGAAAGGGTTTAGAAAAGGTTGTGTTACTCATATAACTTTCCATTACTGCTATCATACCAGCCAATCAAAGATCTCTGAGTACTTTTTAAAGGACTCATTCACAGTAGGATTGCAAGACAGAGAGTGCTTCATTTATAGCTGAACTGAGCAGCAACCCTTACAGAAATGGTGCCATACATAGTAACTCTGGTTTTGGCTGACTTCTGGTGCCACCAAGTGGTCCTTCAATCGACAGTCTGGCTTGGCCAGGACAGTACTGAAGCAGAGCCACGAGCAGAGCAGTTCCTAGCTCCCTGCAGGGCTGGTAGCACCGTGCCACATTGACTGCTTTCTGTGGTGATGGTAAGGGCAGCTTCTGGCTTCACCTAGTTAATGATACTACACACAGCAGACAACATTAAGAACACAAGTATAGATTTACCCACAGGTGTACAATATGTGTCTCAGAGGAAAGAAACGGCCCCCTCCTGCTAAGCAAGAACAGTAAGTGCTGAAAAAAATAAACCACTTCACTGCTAACAAGCTTGTTGGAGCAGTCCTTAAAACAAATCAAATCTACCATCTCCATCAATGTCTGACTAATTGTTGGACAAGAACTTGTCTTCTTTTTGTATTGTTTCTCTGCAAATGTCCCCTGTCCTTACTCGTTTGCTGATTCTTGCTACACATGATATAATGATATCTAATTTACATATAGACAAAAAATTACCTTGAAGCTTATTTACACCTTGATGAGGAAAGGCAGTGGAACACCATACAGATATATAGGTTCCATTAAGCCCATATCACATAAATATTAGAACTAAAAATTTTGGGGTTCAGTTTTGTTGGGTCAATATCACAAACTGGACTTTGAAAAACTGTCTTCACAGCAGTTCGGGTACAAAGTTTTATTCTAGATACAAATAGCCACTGCTCAACTGTTGCTATTTACTTTAGAGTTTAAAAATTACAAGGCTTGTTCTGGTTATCAAAAGTTACTCACTTTGTTCCTGTGCGTCATTGCATTAGCTTCAGCACATTTTACAAAATTTTCCTCTCCCTGTCTCAGATGTTGTGAGCCCAATGTGTTTTCAGATCTGGCACCATGACAATAGTCCTCCCTCTCTCTGTCTCTTTCTCCCAACTTTGACTCCTGACACCAGTTTCTGTATCAGGACACTTCACCTCAATCTCCAGAGGACATTAGTCACCAAGGAGAGATGCAAAAGCCTGCCATGACCAGTCTCCCAGTGTAATTCAGTAACGGCAGCGAATGCTTTTTTCCAAACACATGCATATGGTTGAACACCCAGCTATCACCATGTCTTCAGTAATGCATTCTCCGCATAGTAAACAAGAACTAGAGATGGAAAAATAACATGCAGCGATGCAAATTAATAAAATCTTCCCTTTTTCCTTCATCTCCTAAGGAAATTATTAAACTTTTCTGTATTAATTTACTGAGGTCTTCATATCTTTTCCCATGCATTAAGCTTCATTATTACAAAATATTACAGATCTTTTATGATCTCTTACTGCTTGTTTTCAGTTTAACAAAGGAGCAATGGCTGAGAATAAGACAGGCATACAGTGTTCCTAAGCTTACTAATTTTCTTTATGCTCCACATGTTATTGAAACTTTGTAGTCAGCTGAAATACGTCTTCACTGAACTTTTTTCTGTCCTTTCTCTGAAGAGGATGATGCGTATTTTCCCCTTCTGAAGAACCTTGCAAGTGGAGCACGAACTTAGACTGCATTTCAGGTACTGAAAAGACTGTCAAGATGCTGCCGGGAAGCGGCTGTGTCAAAAAGGGGAGCCCATGGCCCCCAAAAGCCAAGGTCTCCTTGGAATTAAATCTGGCAAGGGTTGTCAAGGTCAACAGGAAGGGTTTCTTCAAGTACATCAGAGGCAAAAGGAAAACTAGAGAAAATGTGGGCCCACTATTGAATGAGACAGAGGCCATGTTGACAGATGATGCAGAGAAGGTGGAATTACTGAATGCCTTCTTTGCTTCAGTCTTTACTGCTCAGGCCAGCCCTCAGGAGTCCCAGACTTTACAGGTAACAGAGGAAGTCTGGAGGAAGGAGGACTTTCCCTTGGTTGAGGAGGATCAAGTTAGAGATCAGCTAAGTAAACTGGACATCCACAAGTCCATGGGTCCTGATGGGATGCACCCATGAGTTCTGAGGGAGCTGGCAGAAGTCATTGCTGGGCCACTCTCCATCACCTTTGAAAGGTCCTGGAGAACAGGCAAGGTGCCTGAAGACTGGAGGAAAGCCAATGTCACTCCAGTCTTCAAAAAGGGCAAGAAGGAAGACCCAGGAAACTACAGGCCAGTCAGCCTTACCTCCATCCCTGGAAAGATGATGGAACAGCTCATCCTGGGCGTCATCTCAAACCATCTGGAGGAACAGAAGGTTATCAGAAGTAGCCAACATGGATTCACCAAGGGGAAGTCATGTCTGACTAATCTGATAGCCTTCTATGATGGCATGATTGGACAAATAGATGAGGGGAGGGCAGTGGATGTTGTTTACCTTGACTTCAGTAAGGCTTTTGACACTGTTTCCCACAGCATCCTCATAGGCAAGCTTAGGAAGTGTGGGTTGGATGAATGGACAGTGGGGTGGATTGACAACTGGCTGGCAGATAGAGCTCAGAGGGTTGTGGTTAGTGGCACAGAGTCTAGTTGGATGTCTGTGACAAGTGGTGTTCCCCAGGGGTCAGGACTGGGTGCAGTCCTGTTCAACATATTCACCAATGACCTGGATGAAGGGATAGAGTGTACCATCAGCAACTTTGCTGATGACACAAAACTGGGAGGGGTGGCTAACACACCGGAAGGCTGTGCTGCCATTCAGCATGACCTGGACAGGCTGGAGAGCTGGGCAGAGAGAAACCTCATGAAGTTCAACAAGGGCAAGTGTAGGGTACTGCACTTGGGAAGAAATAACCCCATGCACCAGTACAGGTTAGGGGCTGATCTGCTGGAAAGTAGCTGTGGAAAGGGACCTGGGAGTCCTGGTGGACAACAGGATGACCATGAGCCAGCAATGTGCCCTTGTGGACAAGAAGGCCAATGGCATCCTGGGGTGCATCAAGAGGTGTGTGGCAAGCAGGTCACAGGAGGTTATCCCCCTCTCCTCTGCCCTGGTGAGGCCGCATCTGGAGTACTGTGTCCAGTTCTGGGTTCCCCAGTTCAAGAAGGACAGGGAACTGCTGGAGAGGGTACAGCAGAGGGCTACAAAGATGATGAGGGGGCTGGAACATCTTTCTTATGAGGAAAGGCTGAGGGACTTGGCTCTTTTTAGTCTGGAGAAGGGAAACTGAGAGGGGATCTCATCAATGTTTATAAATACTCAAAGGGAGGGTGCCAGGAGGATGGCACCGGTCTTTTTGCAGTGGTGCCCAGTGACAGAACACGAGGTAATGGGCACAAAGTTGACCATAGGAAGTTCCATCTAAACATGAGGAGGAACTTCTTTCCTTTGAGGGTGGCAGAGCACTGGAACAGGCTGCTCAGAGAGGTGGTGGAGTCTCCAACTCTGGAGACATTCAAAACCTGCGTGGACGCCATCCTGTGCAACCTGCTCTAGGTGACCCTGCTCTGGCAGGGGTGTTGGACTAGGTGATCTCCAGAGGTCACTTCCAACCCCTGTGATTCTGGGATTCTGTGACTGGGGCACATGGCAGCAGCCTCCTCCTGACAAGGGCCAGCCCTGCTGTACCCAAGCACAGGCATCAACACTGCTTGGGTTATGCTCAGTTTTAGTGTACAGGTGAAGTGCACATCAGTGGACTTCTAGCCATTTTCACTCCTATGTAACTTTAGGTCGAGGCTGTGATGGCTATTGAAAGAAAGGTACTCATAACCTTCACAGGAACAAAAACTCAGGTTGGAGACATTTGCCTGTCTGATAGCACAGCCCCATAGCACCCACAGTTCAACACTTAATCCAATATTCACTTTTTTAATGAAATAACATCTTCTTCACAGCTAGATCAGGTGTAGGACATTGGGTAAAAAAAAAAAAAAAAATTGGATAAGAAAAGATGTATTGCCAACCTAAGTACTCATTATTGTGTTAAAAAGGAAACCTAACCTAAAACTTCAGGAAAAAGCAGCTTTAACGATTGGTACATGTTCCTTGACAAGAATGCCTTTTAAGTGGGGCGTGTAACGGGTCCACTAGCATGTGTAAAAAGGTAGGTTTAGAGTATCCCTCAACCTCAAGGCATTGACTAAGTCTATAAGCTTGAAGTCCTTGTGCTGATTCTCACTTGGAGCAGTTCACCTCCAACGGCATCATTTGAAACCATTGGACTAAATCAAATAAGGAGAAAGTGGACAAGAAAAGGCACACCAGTATTGTGAAATGACTCTGCAGAGGACTCTCCAAGCTCCCAGAGTGGCTGCACTTAGAGCTCACTCAGTACTAATGGGGTGCCTGAAGTAGGATCACTTTTCTGGGAAGCAGGAGTAATAGCAATATAGCCCCATCCCTTCCCGACTCTGGAGACACAGGCAGGTGGAGCAGCTCTCACTTGCACTCTCTCCCCTGCTTCTCAATCAGCAATTAGTCCTCTCCTGCCTTATTTTCTCCCCCACCACAGCCTACCTAGGCCTCTGAAATACAAAACCATGCTTGCCACCACAGGACGAGAGGCACCGCAGTAGGGTGAAGGGGAGAGGTATTAAACAGCTTTCATTTTTAAAAAAATTGCTGCTATTTGTTGTTATGGTTCACAAACACTGCTGGAAAAAAAAAGGGCAAGTATCTAACACAGAAGACAAGGTGCATGAAAGGGCAGGGTTTGCTATACCACATAAATTTTTCTTCCTTCTCTGTAAAACAGAAGGTATAATAAAAAAAATTGAACTTTGCCCCTTCAACACAGCACTGAAACCGTAAGTTGTGTCAAAAAGATATGTGCAAGGCCAAATTACTAGTTTCATTAAAATCCTTCCACAGAATAGCTTTTTTTAAAATGAATACAGCCCCTTCACTGTTACCCCTTCACTTCTGTGTTCATTTTGACACACATGATTTAATTTTTTAAGACTGCTCACCATGGATCCATTGTGAGAGAGGTAAGGGACAGATTCCCTGTAGAAATCACCATTTTTTGCTGCAGTAATTTTTCTCAGTTCTCTGATGTCTTTGATTTCGAAAGAAAGGCCACCAGCTTTAATTTTTTTCTAAGCTTCTCCTTCCAGTGACTGCGGTTTCATTACATCCTCTTACTGTATCTTGCACAATTTGATGGATGTTGTAAGTACAGGAAGGCCATATATCACTAAAGAAACCAAAAAGATAATGCACATACATGAATTAAGTAGAACCTGAGTTAGACTTTTTTGTTAAAGAAACCTACAAATGCTTAACTTGCAACACGATTCCTTGTAGTTATTCCAAAATCCTTGATTTTCAAGAATTTATAATGACCTTACACATCCATTTGTTAGCTGTGTGCGGTTTTTTCCCATCTTGATAACCTCGATATAATTCTGACTATTGGTTTTGCCCTTTTACAATCTTTACCTCGACCAAACCCCTCCTTTCAGCTGGGCCAGCATTCTACCCTTTATTTTTTTTCCTTGTAAGTATCAGTTTTCTTCCCAAATGATATCACTATACCCACACTTATCCTATAACCACACAGGAAAAACTTTAATCGGAGGTAAGCGTGCATCCTATGAAAGCTATGTGTTCCACTCTGTGTGTGTTTGTATGCCTGCATCTTGGTACATCCCCACTGCACTCCTAACACTGTGTCATCCTGATATCCATCGAGTACTACGTGCATTGCTCTGGTAGCACTCCGACAAGTCCACTTGGAGTTCACCTGTGACTGGCCTGTCTTACGTAGAGTGATTTAGCACACATATTGTCTAATCTTTCAATAACCGATACAAATAAAGGT
Organism: Burhinus oedicnemus; assembly: GCA_008921705.1. NCBI lineage: Eukaryota > Metazoa > Chordata > Aves > Charadriiformes > Burhinidae > Burhinus > Burhinus oedicnemus. The sequence continues at coordinate 3,521,449 of VFFE01007119.1, read as the reverse complement.
CTTAACCAGAAAGAAGTTTAAAAGGCCTGCAGAAAAAAACCCCACATATGGGCTATCTGTGGAAGTAGAGTAGATATTGTACACCTGGTAGGATGAAAAAATCAGAAATGTATCTTGGGATGTTGTTTTTCCTTTGGTTTTCTTGAGTGGGTTGTTGCCATTTACAGCTAGGCACATACTCACCAAAGAAATAGGTCAAATGGGTCAGCAAGCAAGTAACTGAAGGAGCTCCTAACTCACAGTCTGTATGTGCAAACAGATAAAGAATAAGAATTATAAATAGGGAAGAACAAGCTTTGAATACACCTGAACTGTGGCTAGATAGGAATAAAAGAAGCAGTGCTCCAATGCTGATCACTTAGAGATAGACTGACTGGCTGACCTGGGTGTCTATAGATTGAGTAGGGTAATCCCCTGGGCAATGATGATGTGGCTCTCAGGTGTGGTGAAGCAAATGGACTCTGCACACGATTCAATGTGAATCAAGCAAAAGCCGTTTATTATTACAATTGATCCCACTTATATTAGCAATCTCTATGCATATAGGTGAGCTCATGCACTCTATTGTTATTCTTGATTGGTTATTCTACGTGCGTCACTTGCCTGGATGAAGTTGCAATTTCTTATCCCGTTCTCATCCTCGGTTTGCAACTTTTTGTAACTTCTCATTCCATTCCCATCCTCTTTTATACTGATGTTGAAAACTCCTAACTAACAAAGCCTGTCTTTTTATATTTAACATTTTGTTCACCACACTCTGGCATCACCCTCGCTCCCCGAAACCCTTTCCACATGGGTTATTATTGCCTGCTCCATCCTGAAGCCTCCAACTGACCGTATCATGAGGATCGTACATGCTTCACTACTGATGGTGCATATTTCGTAGATCAGACAATACTGTGATTTTTTAATGTTAGTGTCCCTGTAGTTTTTCCTAGGTGTATTATGACACAAAACCTCAGCTTTTTAAAAGCTATGGCTTAGAATCATTCTGTTTTGTTCCCATCTGTTTATCTGTGCAACTACTAAGGGACTTGTCCTACAGACGTTTTTCCCCACTTTGAGTGAGGGGAGGATGAGAGTTCTTGCAACAGCTGCAAGAGCCTTTGAAAGGGAGACTTTCAGTGTAACTTGGGCACTGAACTACTGTTGTCTTGGAAAATGTCTCCCTTAATGACATGCTTTGGCATCTGTTTTAATTTTGGTTGCTGACATAGCAGAGAGGATATTGTTTCCCTTCATTATTGTTTTCTCTAGGGACTTTCCACAGAATATATATAACACTCATATCTTTCTCTTACAATACCTGCGAGATGGATAATACTAGCAGCTCCTGTATTCTTTCTATACCTCTAGTCAGATCTATTAAGAATACTGTTGTTTAGTCTTTGAGAAAACAAAATATATTTTTTTTACTGCCATCTTGAGGAACTGGTTGTTTCTCTGCGTCATGCTGTGATACTGCCTTCAGTCACATCACTCTGGAAAGCATCCATGTGTTTTTTCTCTATTATATTAAGATATAAGATTAAAGTTATATATATCATTTAAGGTGATGTTTAGTTTCAGATGTTCCTAATCTAGAGTGTTTATGTCCAATTAGATACTCAGGAGGGCTTATCATTTAAAGTTCTTTCAACTGGCATCAGAAGAGTAACGTTCGTTTTTTAGAACTAGCTAAAATTAAAGCCTAAGTCATTGCAAGTCATTTGAACTGTGAATCACAGTTTCCATGACTGGAAGTTTCCAGATGCACAAGTACTGAGTTCTCCTTTGAAGTTTTCTGAAGGGAAGGAATGTGCATTTCATAGCTATATACAAGTCTGCATCAAAAATAGTCTGCAGTATAGGAATGGTACTGAATGCTACCAGCATTCAGTGCCACGTCTTTGGTCTAAAGAGATACAAATAAATAAACCGTGCATCCAGATCTTGCCTAAATTAAGCACACAACTGATGCAATTGCTTAATAACAGTATGATCTCAGCTGAACTTTTGTCCACATAAAACAGGACTCTAAAACAATATCTAAGGATGACTGAGTTGCAATAAATCCTAATGAGTCTTGCCAATGTGACACCGATCTACAAGAAGGGCTGGAAGGAGGATCCAGACAACTACAGGCCTGTCAGCCTGCCCTCAGTACCAGGAAAGATCATGGAATGGTTCTGCACTCACACGGCATGTGAAGGATAACCAAGGGATCAGGCCCAGCCAGCATGGGTTCATGAAAGGCAGGTCCTGCTTGACCAACCTGATCTCCTTTTACAACCAGGTGACCCACCTGGTGGATGGAGGAAAGGCTGTGGATGTTGTCTGCTTGGACTTTAGTAAGGCCTTTGACACAGTCTCCCACAGCATTCTGCTAGAGAAGCTGGCAGCCCACTGCTTAGAAAGGTGTACTCTTCGCTGGGTTAAAAACTGGCTGGATGGCCGAGCCCAGAGAGTTGTGGTGAATGGCGTTAAATCCAGTTGGTGGCAGGTCTCAAGCAGTGTTCCTCAGGGCTCAGTCTTGGGGTCAGCCTTGTTTAATACCTTTACTGATGATATGGACGAGGGGATTGAGTGAAGCGGATTGATGCATGGACTCCGATGGAGGGTAAATCGAAGACCCTTTATTAAAATATTACACTGCTTATATACTTTCTACTTGTTTATACACAAGCCACTAAAGGATCTTTTATTGGTTTATGTGTCCTGTTCATGCGTCCTTCATGCGTCCCTTTAGCTGATACAATTGGCCATCTTTTACAAACTTGCAGTTCCCTCTTTCACAAACAAAGGTCATGCGCTTGCTCATTTATTTCCTTCTAATCTTGTTTTTACTCCTGTTCCAGACACACAAGTCTCCCCCCTTCGGACATGACCTGGACCCTTCAGTACTTCAATCCTGTTAACCCTTTCAATCCTACAATGCCTAATTCCTCCTCAGTTGAGTGCACCCTCAGTAAGTTTGCAGACGACACCAAATTAAGCCGCAGTGTTGATCTGCTTGAGGGTAGGAAGGCTCTGCAGAGAGATCTGGACAGACTGGATCGATGGGCTGAAGCCAGTTGCATGAGGTTTAACAAGGCCAAGTGCCGGGTCCTGCACTTGGGTCACAACAACCCCAGGCAACGCTACAGGCTTGGGGAGGAGTGGCTGGAAAGCTGCCTGGCAGAAAAGGGTCTGGGGGTCCTGGTGGACAGCCAGCTAAACATGAGCCAGCAGTGTGTCCAGGTAGGCAAGAAGGCCAACGGCATCTTGGCCTGTATCAGGAATAGTGTGGCCAGCAGGAGTAGGGAAATGATCGTGCCCCTGTACTCAGCACTGCTGAGGCCGCAGCTTGAGTAGCGTGTTCAGTTTTTGGTGCCACAGTATAGGAGGGACATTGAGGTGCTGAAGCGTGTCCAGAGAAGGGCAACAAAGGTGGTGAGGGCTCTGGAGAACATGTCTTAGGAGAAGCGGCTGAAGGAATTAGGATTGTTTAGTCTGGAGAAGAGAAGGTTGACGGGAGACCTTATTGCTCTCTACAACTACCTGAAAGGAGGTTGTAGTGAGATGGGAGCTGGTCTCTTCTCCCAAGTAACTAGTGATAGGACAAGAGGAAACGGGTTCAAGTTGCACCAGGGGAGGTTTAGGCTGCACATTAGGAAAAAATTTTTCCCTGAAAGAGTTATCAAACATTGGAAGAGGCTGCCCAGGGAGGTGGTTGAGTCACCATCCCTAGATGAGTTTAAAAGTTGTGTAGATGGGGTGCTTAGAGACAGGGTTTAGTGGCAGACCTGGTAGAGTAGGGTCAATGGTTGGACTAGATGATCTTAAAGGTCTTTTCCAACCTAAATGATTCTATGATTCTAATGCCTTTTAAAAAATACAAATTTCATCCACATTTCCTTTCCCCCCCCCCCTTTCGTTCTTTTAACTGTTTTGGAGAATGTTGATCTGAAGTTGGATGAGACATATCTGGCACTCTGCATATGTGTATGGTTTTGCATCCTCTTTCAAATGTCTGTCTCCCTTAAGTATTTCAGTCACACCAAGAGGTGAACATATGAGAACCATGCCATATTTTTAGCCACACTCTTCACCTTGCTTCAACAAAACTTCTTTTCAATGTGAGCAAAACCAGGATCTGGTCTCAAGGCAGGCAAGAAGAACACCTGGATTCCAGAGTACCCTTTCAAGACCATTGCCTTTAGTCCCTGCTACCTCCTGTAGAGACTGGCATAAGCATGATGTCGAATTAGCTTTCCTGACACCAAAATGGATGGGCATGCTGTGTTACTCCTATCTTAGAGAAAGATTAAGCTCATTGTAGCCGAAGCAGAGATTTGTGATACCTAGAAACTGAGAGTGTGCTACTTAGGGTACAACTAACATTAGCTTGCCTTGAACCCAATATAAACATGCTAAGAAGTGTAACCAATAGCAGCATGTAAGTATTTTGTGCCATTGTGACAGCATAGCCATATACAATGTGTATGTGTTTAAGCAACGTGACCACCAACAGGGGAAACGAGTATACATATAGCTGCACACAGGAAGCCTCCAACTAAGAAAAAGTTGCCAAAGGACAAGATAAATACAGAAGGCTGCAGTAGGCAGGACATCCTGCTGCATACAAATGAAAGATGACTGACAAAACCAGAACCAAGGCAAGCAGTAGGTGGAGCAGACAAGGTCACTTTCAGGAGTGGGGCAAAGAGCATACAAACATCAGGCAGGAAGAGGAAAGAGAGAAAGAAGAGGACGGTCCCACATATGATCAAACTTCCCTTGTTGAAGAGCTCTCAAGCCTGAGTGCCTCCACCTCCATGACCCAGGCCACCAAGGACTCAGACATCAGCTCTTACTTCATGGCATCAGCTATGTGGTACCACACACACAGAGGTGATTTAGGATATCAGTGCTAAGGACAAACAGTTTTACGTACATAGTGAAGATGATTAATACTGTGTAAGTACTAACCATTAGCACAAAATGAGTTGGTAATGAATTAATTTAATAACGGCTTTTGAGTTTAAAATTGGCCTGCTTTATCAGTCTGCTAAGAACTCCAATCATAATGATCTTTAATTCCCTACATGTAAACATATATTTAGTTGCAGGATTACCCTCTTTTTAACTTTAATGATCACAAAGTAAAAATGTGAACCATTATCTTTTACGGGTGCCAGGGTCCTTTACTATAAAGTTTAATGCATCCAGGCAGAGTACTGTCTCTGAATCCTACCAGGACATGTGCCTCTTTCTCCGTGAAAAGAGTTAAATAAAGTCAATTCAAAACCAGTGCAAGCATCTTAATGATCACGAAGTACCAAGTGGACTGAAGCTTGTGCTGTAACTACTGCAGATAAGTAAACATGTAACTTTTCAGTGTAATCTGACTGCTGAAATGTTGTTTGCAGGACATGTCCTTCTCTGGTGTAACTTGGCCAAGCTCCACAGCAGTCCACCAGACCCAGCTAAGATACTGGTCCCACCCATGAAAGCTAATGCTCTGAGATTTGATCACCTCTCAAATACTTGGTAGCAAAACATACTTGCTGAAAACTTCAGCAACTCATCTTCTGTCTGGCTCCATCATTTTTAAGGTGTCACTGCTTAGGTATCTTGTATGGGATCTCCTGCTGCTGTCAACACATGCTCTACATCATTTTTAATCATCTCTAATTTTGCAAAAGCATACTCTTTAGCAACCCTATAGTTTCACAAGACATGTGCATCTTGTTGTCCTTCACTTTACAAAGATATAACAAGAATTTCACCTCCTCTTCCCCTTCCACTGTGATTTGTCTGAATACTTTCTTCTTTTAACTTCTGTTCACAAACTTCAAATGGAAATAGTAGTGACTGATTACAGCAGCCTTGTGTTTAATCAGCAGTGCTGCCCATTTGCCCAAAGCATTTGATTGTCATATTCTTTAGTTAGATGCCACATCTTCTTCAGTTTGATATCAGAAGGATATAACCTTGCTAGTCTTCATCAGATGCCATTGTTATTACATTTCTGCAGCCAATGCTGTAACTGAAAACCCTCTATGGCTGAATGCTGGGCTTAAAATTTTTTTGTGTCTATCATCTGAAACATTGCTTAAACATGCCTCTAACACTGCATATAATTGATGGGTTTTGTCATTTTCATTTTAAAAAATACAAAAATTAAAATTATACTCTACTAGGCATTATGAAGTTGGTAGTGCACTCAAAGTTCAATTAAAACACCCCTGTGACTCTGCAGGCTGAAATAGAAGAACGTTACAAAAGATCCCCAAATTAAGTTTCTGTGAGGTAGAGATTAGAACCAGTTATGCAATACTAGGCAAAAGAGAGTTCATTTGAATTTATAAGATGAGTACAGTGCTCCCTTGCTCTGACTAACATGCCTTGGTTGTCCACTTCAGACTCCACTGAAAGTGCAGACAATTTTCAATTCGTAAACCACATATTAGTATATGTAATGTCATTAGGAACACACTTAACTTCTCTGAGCATGCATTAATCATAATTTTTGTGAGACTTGGTAGGTTTTTGTTTATCTAAAGCTTATGACCTTGTGAGACACATGACATTTTGTCTGGTGCTCGGTACCAGTGGGATTTAGGGGCTGACTAGGATTCCTCCCTACTGGCTTGTTAAAGCTTCCTCTGCTCTTTCCTACAATCCTGTGCAATGTGACTTACAAGAGAAAGCCTAGGCAATAACAGTAACTCATTTAAATCCCTGAGGATTCACATAAGCTCTTCCATATCTCATCGTATGCCAGGATAGTCAACTGAGTCCCTGCGAGGTGTTTCTTTCCCTGATCCCAGGGACAGCAGGTCTCAGACTAGCCTGCTCTGTTATCTATTATGTTTTCTGGGGCTTATACACATTGCTAAGATGGCCCATTTTTTCATTTTACAGATTTACCACACCCACTCCCCCATATAAAAAACGCTTCACTTGTTATAAAGCTTACTTAAAATAAGTCAGCTTGAAGCAAGAGACAAAGTAGCATCATAACTTCTAGCACAGCATCATTACAAATGTTTTTAATAAAGTAAGGAAGTGGAGTTGGGGTGGGGGGCTGTTAAAGTGGATATTGAATGTGTTTGTATCATGATCATACTTAGATTTCTTATGTTTCAGGCTGCATGTATTAGAGAAAACCTCCTGATGGAAGAGCTTCCTGCTCACAGCCAGCTCTATCAGTTTCTTTGGGTATGGAAATGTTCTGTGGTTGGATCACAAGACCTTCACTCTGTTTATGCAACTCCTTGACTCCTTGACGTCACGTTAAACTTCTGCCTCCCACCTGGGTGACTAAGGGTGCTGCTTTTGCAGAGTAAAGTGTCTTCATCTGTTGAGCATAATATTTAACATCATTCGCACACTGACAAAATGCTCAACAGAAATACTTGAATGGGAAAATGCAAGTGGCTCGTTACCGGCTCTTGACTGAGATTAGACATGACCGTAATTAATCACTGCAGGATGACATTAAGTTTCATGTTCCTGACCTCCTCCACAATCTTTGAGAGAGCATAACAATTACAAAACGCAGATAACAACATGGTGTGGCTTTCTGTCTTACTCATTTTTGTTCTGCACCTGTAGCACTGTTTTACAGTTTCATATTGTTTCTTCTATCAACAAAATAACTTAATTGGCTTTTACATGTGTCCTGTTTGTACAAGACAGTTTTCTCAGAAATGCATATGAAGACTGGATTCATGCTTTACGTTAAAATACCTGGACAACCTCTCATTAACACAACTGTAGAACTTACGGAGCAAGGGTCATCAGAGTCAGGACGGTCAAGGACAGTAAATTATTGAATATACCACCTCTCACCACGAGAGATCAAATACTGCAATCTTCAAATCTATAGCACACAAAACTTAATTACATCTGAAGTTGTAAGTGGCAATCAAAGAACTGGTGAGTTTGTACTATCCCCAAAGCTGCTGTTAACAGACTGTAGCTGTAACACACTGGAAAACAGACCAAGAAAGACCTAACTCACTTTATTAAACAACTTTCTAAAGGTTATTATGTTGCAGAAATTCTTGGATTTTTGAATGAACTAAAATAGCTCTGTTTGTCTACTCCCTGTCAGATATGCATGAGTCAAGTAATATAGTGGGGCTTTTTTGGTCTTTATTTTGAATATACATTCTTAAAGATGCTCTGGAAACTGAATTTTATCTTCAGAAGAGGTTTAGCAATAAGCATGTCTCAACATTGTTTGAAACGTTATCTCAGAGTGAAAGCACATAACTTGGTCACAGTCATGCATCTTTAGGTTGTCACTAGTGTTCCTCTGGTGGCCGTGGATGCTGGTGTTTGACACCTAGCCATTGGAAATTCATGCTAGGCCACCAAAGCCACTTCACAGGCAGTACCAAAGGAGTAGATAAGAGCAAACGGAACACTCCTGGCCTTTCTGCTATGAGTCCTGAAGGTCAGTAGGACTCCACCAGAGACTGGAAATCTCTGCACATCAGATTACAGTGACCCTTGTTCAGAGAGCCTGGCACCAGCCTCCCACACTGTGAAGGGGATATCAAATGAAACCACTGTGTTTCTTCTAAATGACCTTCTTGCCATAGACATTTCAAGCATATGAGAGCTGCCGAAGTGCAAGTGCACTTTATGTAATGACATCAGTGTGTTCCAAGCATTTGGCTCATATATGAACTCTGTGGCAGAGATGCTAGTTCTCTAGTTCTCTGCTGTCCTCTGTTCTGCTGCATATAAGCTCCCATGGCATTTGCACAGTAATGACAAACAAATACAACTGATAGTAGCAATGTTACTTAACATACCTTTGACCAGGTAAGTATCTTGACTTCTATGTATTCAAAAAAGGCCCTACAATTAAGAAGTGTCTGCTTATCGTACAGGAAATTGAGCTGCTAGGAAAGGTGCGAGTCCTGGAACTGCTCTGGGGTTTGCTAGCAAAAAAGAATCCAAAAGAATGAGGTTTTATTCTTCCCTCGATGAAAAGCTTGCTGCAATGAACAGGTCAAAACATATCATTCCCTCCTTCTTTAGCTGCACTGCAGCACAAGAGAGAGTGCACTCAAATTCCCCAAGCCTTGAAACAAGCCCTTGAGTGTCAGGTACTAACTGCCATCAAGAGCTGCCACTTAACCATCTCCCTTACATATCTCTTAGCAGCAGAGCTGCTGAAATCATTAGTGAGAGACATGTTCTTTGCAAAGACTGTTAACTCCTGCTACAGATTCCGATCTCAAATATTTATTTTAATAAGAGATGAGCTTGTTCCTTGCCACTTTTGTTACGTTTCCTTATAGAACACAGTAAACATACAAAAAGGTGTCTTTCACAAGTACTTGGCTAGCATGAGGACAGCAGATTTAGCCTTGCAGTGTGTTCTCTTGTAAAGGGCATTATTAAAACAGGGCAAAAAACACAGGGCAATTCTCCTGTCTTGCTTCCGCAGCTATGATGACTGATGGATTACTTCCATCTGTCTGTGAATAGGAAAATAACTTTCAAAGGTCTCTAATTTTTTTCTTTTTTAAAAAGCAGAATTTCTGATCTTACATGCTGACTGATTTTGAATAACAAATTGAAATGATGGCCTTTTAATCCTTGCTTCCAACATCAGTTTAGTGCCTCAGCCATTAATAAATCCTGAAAAAAATGAACCAGTAGTTGGGAAAAAAATGTGTTGTTTTTTCCTCATCAAATTCAATGGTTTTTTTAGTATTTTTAGGTGCTATTATGACAATAAAAATGACTCCATATTCACTCATTACTTCTCTGGAATGAGTTTATTCATCAGCACCTAAACTTTAATTTCTCATGCTCTGATATGTCATATTACTATTACTCATTTCTGCCCAGGATACCAGCTACTTTGCCCTGCATTTTGGAAATACAACAATCATTAACCTCGTCAGCGGCGGTGTATGGAGCTTACACTTTGCTTGAAAATTTCAGAGACATATTGGATAACCTCCTGTGAAGTGTTGCAGAAATGATAAATTCTTGTCACAAAGTGGTTCTTAGATCCATATTTCTAAGCCACCAATTTTATTGTTCCTTGGCTGCATTACTATTTTTATGTATTAATCCATGCTACTTACTCAGGCAAAACTCCCTCTTGGAGTTCCACCATTCTGCCAAAACAGAAAGAATGAAGACAGACCCTGTTTTTGAGTCGTGTTTCTCTTCGCTTGTGAAGAGGAAACAGAATACTATATGCTGTTCATTGTTTCTATCTATCTGAATATTTTCTTGTATTTCCTAAATACAGGCATTTGTTATACTGGATGTGGTACCTCACTGCTATGACCAGTCCTCAGAAATTCAGAACTCTGTCTGAAACGGCTGATTATTTTCGGTATCTTCTAAAAGTACAACTGCTTTTTGCAATGAGGCATTGACACATGAAGCCATATCAGGCTATCCCCCTTGCATCAAGTCACACAGCAAAGTAGCTTTAAAATGCCCAATAGGATTTTAATCCAAGTGGACAATTAATGGCATGTTACAAGAAAAATGCATAAGAAAGTAAGGATAAGATTCTTCAGTGGCAAGACAAGAAAAATTGAAAGCAGACCATAAAATACTTTGTGATCTTTAGACATTTAAAACGTTGACATGAGTAAATGTGGTGGACAAGAAATACCTTAGATTGTTAACATCAACAGGCAGGAGATAACCTTAGGGGTGAATGTCCAAAACTAAACTTCTGAATTCTCAAGCACAGGTCTGCCATTTGCTAGGTACAGCCCGTGCAGACTTGTTGTAAAATGTAGTAGCACCTGGACTAAACAGAAGTGACATACACCAAATCCTCCAATGAATAAAAAGACACACTGTAACATGAGGCAAAACCCTCAATTAAGAGGTGTATTACATGTGTTTCTACATACATAATATTTAGAAGGAGAAAAGCAGGTTTGTAAAATTGGAAAAGTCCCTGGAAATGGGGAAAGTTCCTTGGAAATACACCTAAAAAAGCCCAGGGATGCTTGGGGACTTGGCCAATGACACCCAAGACCAGTAACTGCAAGCACCAGAAAAGCACAAAATCAACACTTTCTCCCCAGCTCTCCAGAACCAGCTGCAAGCTCCCCAGTTAGAAGGAAGTCAAGACTGAGTGAATGTGACTTTGGGAATGAGTGTGAGAGTGTGTGTGAAATTACCAAGGAGGATAACAGTGCCAACACCACCAGTTCTTAAAACCCCAGTATCCAAACACACTATGTTTTCTCTGTCATGCTCACGACAGTAAGACATGAAAATAAAGTAGAAGTAAAACATCTAATAAAAATGCACGACTAGGTTATGTAGACAAAAGCTTCTGTAAGACATAAACCTACCATAAACTGTTGCACGTTTAGGCAGTCAAACAACCACTAAAACAAATATTTGATGAATCACGACACATTTTTGCAGTATCACTGAGAAACACTCTCTAATATTTGAACATACCAAACAAGATAATCAAGCCTGAAAGATAAGGACTGTGAAATTAAATATTAGACTCAAGACAATACCACAAATGTGAAGTATGAGTCTGTTACCAAGCTTTGTATGGAACACTCCAGAGCAGAATCAAATGAAGGAGGTGCAGAAAGCTACCAAATCTTTTATCTGGTGAAAATAAACGTATGCATTACAAGGCAGTGTTGAATTGTACCCACATTGTTGTTCTATGGTAAAGCTGTCATTGATGGCTGCAGTAAATAACATCCTGCACTGCCTCAAGGCTAGGTTCCCCTCTCCTGGAAATCTAAAGGAAACTTTTGCCACTGATCCCAGTGGAACTAAAACCAAATGCAGAGAAAGCAAAAGGACACAGCAAAATAAGAACATCTTCAACACAGAGTTATTCCTGCAGACCTCACTGATACTCAAGGTTTGCCTGTGTAACATGCCAGTGTTTGGCTTAACTAAGAGATGAATGAATATCTGTAATCATTTTAAGTATCACGAAATGCTATTTGTATTTCTTGACTAACGTCATATACCAATCAGAATTCTTTACATGTATCTCAGAGGGCTTGCTAAATGCATTTGACATAAGTGCTAGCCAGCTGCATGGCTGCTTGAAGAAACCTAGTCACTTTCAACAGTCCTAAAATCTATGCAGGCAGCAGCCACTTCATCATGTGGTTACATACTTGGCTTGCACCTACCCATACTGAAAGACACAGTCTCACATGTGGCCACTTCCAGCTGATGATAAAGTGCTGAGCTGCATCCAGATTTGAAGTACTTTCCCATATGGAAAGGATATGAGACTTGGAAACTCCCATGATCCCAAGAATCCATCATTTTACTTTGCTGCCCTGTCCAGTTGTCTGTAGGATTGGCTCCTGAATCGCATGCAGCTCTGAGAAGTTCAAGTGCAGTATTGGTGCTGGAGCTACAGCCAGTGACGGCAGCAAGGTGACAGGAGGACAGGGTTGCTGGATAATCAAGTGTCTAACTATAACAGCAAGTGAGCTGACAGAGAATGCCAAAGGTGCCAGTTCTTCACCACCTTGCTGTCTAGCTGAATACCCAGCTATCCCTCAATGAAGAACTACTGCCATTTTCTGCCTGCAAATTACACCCAGGGCCTCTACTTGGAGGTAGGTGCTATGTGTCTTGAGGCTCTGGGAAGACTTGGATATGCACTTTTAGCCTGGCTAAGTGGGGTGGAATATATTTCTTTGGCCTTGGAGCTGTAGGCAAATAGCTGCAGTAATTTTGTTTAGCTCAAGAGAAGTAATAAAGAAGTTTGAGCACCTAAGAGTTCATAAGAATGCTCTGCATAAAATCCAGCTGACCTACATAATCAATCATCCATTTACCTGGGGGAGACAGGGAAGTATACATGGATGGCATTATAACATTTTGGGATTATATGGGCATATAAAAATTTTTAAGTGGTTATTAGTGTTTCGCAAGCATTTAGTATCAGTTATTATATTGCTGACACTGATCCTGAATGCATAGTTCATTGACTGCCAATTAATTTCATGTCACTAAATATGACGTAACACTTACATCCTGATTTGACAATGGAGATTTGAAGATTTCTACAGTTCTAGAGCAGCGGGTCATTACAAAACAAGTCCAGCAACCTATGCTTAAAAGAGCATTGTGAAATACCTGAAACATCAAAAATATTCTTGCAGTGAGGAAGAGACCCACCCATGTTAGTAGGTGTTCACAACTTTTATGTAGACATCTGCCTTCTGCAACGTTCTCAAGCTCTCCAAACCCCCTGTAGTTCCTCTCTGTAATCCTTCTTTGTAATGATAAACAAGGAACCGAAGCCACATTTTCATGGTTGATCAGGTTTGTGAAAAATCTGTCAAGACTGTGATATAGCTGATCCTGGCCCTTACCTGCAGCCTTATTTGCTATGTTTCAAGTGAAGCTGCACCCTAAGGTTCATTATTTCATGAGTGCAGTCATCTTGTGTGAAGCACGTATCAGGGGACCAATGGTTATCACACCAGCTTTGTACATTGCTTTCATGTGTTGTGGTACTAAGAATATATAGATGTAGCCAAGGCGACAAGTGAAAAGCAAATGGCTTCTTATTGGGAAAACCTTAAAAAGCAGATGCGTAACAGTGATTCAATCAAACTGCCTGACTACAGAAAATTGCACGTACAAAGAATTCAGCAGGAAGGCTTATGATGACTGCTTTTGGTGGCTGTTGCAACCTTGGCTGACCTCTGAGCAAATTTTAGCACTGGGTCTCAAACTGGACAGTAATAGGAGGAACCTACCATCTGCTTTCGAGTTTGGGTCTGACCTTGGATGACTTCTGAGAAAACTTGGTTGTCCCCACTGACCTTTAGGTTACAGGAAGTCTTAAGGAAACAGCTTCTGCTTACGGAGCCATGTCCTTTGCTGACACTAAGTAGAGCTGGTAAGTCTGGACCAAAACAGCAGTGACACCAGAACAACTCTGCTGCTTTCCCTTGACAGACATTGACTTCAGAAAGCCCTTATCTTTTTCCCTGGAAAAGCCTGCACCAAACCTATGAGCACTGACCTCTGACAGTACATGAGAAAATTTTTTACCCATCTTGGACTTGTTACCCACCTCCCAACCAGCTTCTGCTGGCTCTGCAGCAAGTCTCTGATCCATTCCAAAGCTAAAATAGGAACTGTATGTTGCCATGCTACTTAAGAGCATACATTAACATATCTTGAGCGAATATGATGGTAATTTTGTAAGAAGTTACATTCTTCCCTCAAAAACAATAAGCACTCCCTACATCTAGCATGGTACAGGAACACTTCTGACAGCAATAAGCCAAATGCCTTTAAAAACAGTGACCTCTTTTCAAGAGGAAATTACATGGGAAATAACGAAGTAGAAAAGTTTTTTGTAAGTGTGTACTTTAATATTCTGTTAAAAGTGGAAGAAGGCCTTCAAGTACAGAAATACCACGTCTCAAAAGTTAGTATGTCAGGGCTCATGAAAATGCTGTGTATCCATGAAAATAGCTGGGCAAGGTACTGCAAAATATGCGTTGGTTTAGATACAAACTTTGAACAAACTAGAATCTCCATTTTCAGTTTTAGTATGGAAGTCTTTGGACTTAAAAAAAAAAAAAATAAGCAATAGGATTATAAACTATCTTTGCTGGCTTTCCTGATGTCCCTTCTCCAATGAATTAAAGTACTAGTATGTGAACAAACAGTAGGGTTATACAAGTGTCCATCAAAGATCACACTTCCTGACTAATCATGTTCGGCCATACCTGACTGTGAAGGGAATGCAATCCTTAGCACAGTCTGCTTGTTGATGGCAGCTACCTGGTCTGTTTTGCTATCCAACGAGCACTATTCATGGCAGCTGGAAGGTCCATGAGAGAACTTGACACTCTTCTGCCCATTAATAAGGGCTAATGCACTCATACAGATTTTAAAATGTTTCCCAAACTTGCCTGTCCTAATAGAGTAGTACTGGGCCACTTTCATAAGCCTTGGAGGAAAGGACAAGATTTCCTCTGCTTGAAACTCCTTTAACGTCTTGATTGCCAGCAGCATGCACGGTCATGGCAAACTGTGGGGGCTATCTAGAGCTGTTAAAAACAGCATGTTTCCACAGATTTTCATCAATGCATCTCAGAGTCTTCCCCAATAAGAGAAGTAAAACTCAACAGAGAAGTGAAATTGAGGAACAAGTGGTTTATGCAATGGTCCTAACAAGAAGTGCTGCTATAGTTTCTCCTGCCTTCTTCATTCGTAACAAGTAGTGAAGAAAGCTTTGTTGTTTTTCCAGCATCTCTCAGACTCGAAAATTTCCCAACATATATACCTCCTATTTTAAAATATGGTCTTGGGTTATGACCAATTTTGTTTCATTTTTATAAAGCTTAATATAACATATTGATGTATGCTTGCTTCTGTACTTTATTCCTAAAGTTTTTTGCCTGCTTGCCTACCTACCCAAACAAAAAAGAAAATGGTTTTCAGACAGATAAGCCTGATCTGTTGTACAGTTAGGTTGTACCATCACACAAATATTAATACAAGCAAGAAAAGGAAAGTGAGAACACTCACCTGGGGTTTGGAAGAGTGGAGAGACAAGACCAGATCAGACCAGCTGTTTTCAACAGCTGTGTGAACTTAGATTTGACTTAAGTTAGCTGTGTGACTGCACCAGAACAATGCCTCTGAGTCTTAGAAAGACGTGGTACAAATACATCTAGCATAGTAACCTGGACCATGGAAACTAGCCTTAGCTAAGCTCTTACTGCTGTGAGAAACTTGGTTTAACAAAGAACATGTAAGAGATATACAAATCGCAGGACATTATCTGTTATTTATTGAAAGTGACATGTCTATCTCCACACTCCAGCTAAACTCTGCATGGTTTAGTGTATGTTTGCTTTAACATCATTTATTATCTTATTGAGACAGCATACACCTTCAGTGGTGTCAAAATAAAACAACAGAGCTGGGTATACCTCAGTGGTGGATTCTCCTTTTCTTGAGTTTTGTAATTTATTTATTTCTAACTGATGCTGCAGCAACATGGTGTGGACTCCACATTCCTACCATTTCACCCAGTGAAAACTATTTTGGTCCTTATTATAGCAGATCCTGTTTTGCTTCCTTTGGAAAACAACTCTGGAATCAGCAAAAACCTCAGAGCTCACATGACCACTGCTCCATCATAAATAAACCAGTATCACCTGTGGAATTTTTACATAGATCTTTTGTTGTAATTTTACTCCTGTCACATGGGCTTGAAGAGATATAATACTTATTCTTTAAGAGACCAGATCACCCTTTCCATGCGTAAAAGGCTCACAGAAAAAAAGTAATGGGAAACATCTGAGGATAAAATACCTCAGCGCTCCAAAATTCTGTGTCCTTAACTCCCATTTGAAAGTTCTTTACTTCAGTGAGTGGCTCTAGAATTGCAGGCTGCTTTGTGTCACAGTAACTAATGGGTCCCTACACTGCCATGTCTGTTCATTTAGCGATCTGTAAAGTATTAACATGGTAACAACAGCAGCCTGGGACAGCACCACTCGGATACAAACAACTGGTGGGACGCAGCTAGAATCAGTATCAGAAGTTGTGCAAAATTAATTCATATTCACAGGTCAAGCTCAAATTTGCATGGGCCCTAGCACTTACTAAAGCCAGTGTTTCTAAAAACAAGTTAAAACCAGTAACAGGACTCCATAAACATGACAGTGCAGGCATACTTCAGTGGTCTTAATATGGATGTGAAACTACAGCCTTAAACCATCAACCAGACATACTGCGGAAAGTCCCACCTTTCCCCTATTGTAGAAATGAATAGCTGTGGATAGGGGAACACAAGCTGTTTTTTCTAGAGCTAAATCTGGCTTTATGTTGCTTATACGTGCATAAAGCATAATCTCAGCACTGATTTCTGCACCTCCATCAAGCATTCCTGCCTCTTGTGACCTCAACCAACCTTTCCGATTTGCCCTCTTTCACCTTGCGTACTAATTTTGAGGCAACCTGATCTGGATGGAAAACAATAATTTTATTACTGTGAAATTAGCTGTCTTCAAGATCAGTTTTTTGCAGTGGTGCAAACTTGCATTGGCCTGAGTGCGTGCATAGTTTCAGTGCATCAGGATAGCTAGGTAACACCTTGTGTTTCGATAGCCTTTCTCCACCAGGCTGAGCAGCTGAATTCCACTGTATTTTGTTTCATCCCCTTCCCTTTTTTCCTACGTACACAAGCATGACATCAGTCACGATGATGATTCAGGATGCCACACTGAAAACATAAATAAATAAAATTGAAATGTGTTTTAGCTTGAGCTCAGAGCACAAGCTCATTTTTATCTTCTCTGTGTTTCACGGTCTCTAATTAATTTCTTTGCAGATGTGCAGCATTAGGCTTCATAGCTAGATATATTCCCTGCCAGGGGGAAAAAGAATCTGCTTACACTGCAGCCTGTCACTTCTCTGATTTGTCCACAACAAGCACCTGCAGAAATATTAAGTCACTTCAAATAATATGCAATGGGATTGTTACTCTCTCCTCTGCCTAAAGACAACAATAAATATTGCAACAGCACACAGAAATTTCATTGTGCCAATAATATCACTGTGGCAATTACAGAGACTCATTTATCATCAAGAAAAAAGAAAGGATTTGTAATTCATGCTAATGTTTCTTTGTATGTAACATGGTGATTTGCTTTCAAATGTAGAATTCTCAAAGCAGTTTCTAATGGGAAAATTGATGCAGCAATACCAAGTGTCTTATGCAAAGCTACATGACAATTCAGTGACAAAATAAAGATAAATCCTACTTCCCCATCCCCGAAGCCCACTTTTCCTACACCACTACTTATCTAATACCAATACACTTCTCTTACCATAGAGCTTAGTACCTACAAATACATATGAAGCAGTTGACATTCATTTTCATCGTTCAAATGTAAACTAAATGCATAAAAACTGTTTTTTATAAACTGCATAGACTTACATTAAGAGATAAGTAGCAAAATTCCAGTTTGATGCCTAATCTTTGAATTCAGCAAATTAAGTATCAGCAACTTTTAAAACTAGAGTTTAATTCTACTGTTCCTACAAGCTCTTGTATAAATTACAAATTTATCATAAATTACAAATCACATTAATTTTCTGTGGTCATTTACTGGAGCTCTGCTTCTCAGAAGTTAAAACTACAGTCCAGTACACAGACATAAATTATTTTATCTTCAGTGCTTGTTTTAAAAATCATTAATTAAAGTAACCTAAAAGGCAAATTTTAGCTGGCTGGAGACTACATTTTTCGATGTGGAGCTACTCAACTGCCCAACATTAAAGGCATTTTGAGGACGGTGACTTTTGTGGTTAAATTGGGAGGGTGTGACTCAAAATAAAAATCACACTTCAAGTCTGTTGTGCCCTGTTAAGATTTCTTGTATGGGTCTGTTCAGCTGCTTAAGACGCGACTCCTCAGGATACCGCACAAGTGAGGGAATCTCCAGGACTAGAGCTGTGTCGTTACATCAGAGGGGTCTTTTTTCCTTTTTAGGCTGTAAATAGATAAACGCCTCTTACACGTAAGTGACTATCGTGATTTTCAACCAGACTGGACTGCAGAAGAAATAGCATGTAAAGGTACTCACCACATACCTGTAAAACTAAAAGAAGCTCAAACAAGAGCCTCTCCACTGTTTTGCACAAGGTTATGTCTGGATACTCATCTAATTCTGTCGTTATTAAAGCTCCTATTTTAAGCTGAAAAGCCCCTCCATAAAATTTTGCACTTGGCACAAGGCAGTTTCCCCAGCTACCTGCAGCTGGGGCTTCTTCAATCTTCCTCCACAAGCTGCACTTGGTTTTCGTGCCAGCCCTGGGGCTGGGCTGGGGGTGTTCACTCCCCGCGAGTGACCTGGTTTACGGGCGCTACTCTTCCCGGGGCACGCCGGCACGGCTCCCCCCGCCGCCGCGGCGGGGGCAGCTTCCACAGCACCCAGGCATTTCTCTGCAGGCGGCGCCGCCGGCCGCCATTTTTCCTCCGCCAGGGGTGAGGTAACACCGCCTCCCTGCTGCCGCTGCCATCAGCCCACACAACCCTCCCCCGCGGTTCCGGCAGGCACTTGAGGAGCTCGCCTCCCCACCCGCCGAGCTCCCTGGGCAAGGCCGATCGCCGGCACCGCCCGCTCCCGTCTCACGGCCAGGGGAGGCGCCGCGCCTGCGTGGGAGCGCTGCTGAGGCCCGCCGCTGTGTGGGCAGGGGGGGAAGAGGGCGGGCGCATGCGCGGGGCGGCGGCTGGTGCGCAGGTGAGGCGGGCGCGGGACCGGGGCTGCGGGGGTTGTCGCGCTGTTGGCTGTGGGGGCTGTCGTCGTCCCCTGCTCTTGGCGGAGGGAAGGAGCTGGGTCTCCTTGTTGCTCCCTCTCCGGGAGCCGGGTCCTTTACGAAGTTCAGACCAGACCTGAGGGGTGCCAAACGGGCCTGATCCAGGCTGGGAGCGCGGCGGTTCAGCCTCCGGGCGGTCGTCGTGTGCCGCAGCTGCCTTGGTTGGTGGCGGCTGGCTTTTCTGGAAGGGCTGTGGTGAGAGGAAGTCTCTCGTCAGCCCGTGAACGTATGACGCAGGGGTGACTGGCGCTGTCTTTCGTCTTCCCCAAAAACCGTGAAGTCACACTTAGAGCCTCAAACGGCCTCGGCGTCCCCGCTGCCATCTGGGCTGGTCACTGGCTGGCAGGGGACGGCCTAGTGCTGTTCAGTCAGGCCTGGGAAGCAGCCGGAGAGAAAGGCGCTTTGCCCCCCTGCTGTGAGGAAGTGCACCTGGGCGATCTTACTAGAGGCACTCGCAAGGAAAATAAAGTTCAGATACGTGAAAGGAAATGGTGCCAGAGGTCTGGTGAATTACAACTGTGTCAGTGAGATGGGTGTTACTGCTTTTTTGATACTGGGGGGGGGTTTCCCCTCCCTCTGCTGTCCTGGAGTGCTGCAGGCAGAGGGGAAAGGAAGGCTGAGTTCTGGTCATGTGGGCTTTCGTCAAGATAAATGTATTTTAACTTTTATAGTTTTCCATCCTGCGTTGAGTTTGTTCATAAAACGTTCTTAACGTGCTCCTGTGAGTCTAGTGTGACTTTTAGGGAAGGTGAAACTTCCTGTTGTCTTCTGCAGCCCCATCAAAATGGGGAAGCTATACAGTTCTTGGAAACTGCTAGGGAAAATGTTTAAGGATTTGTGTCTACGCAATACGAACAATTTTCCATCAATACATTCTATAAAGCGTTGAGCCAACACCTTGTATCGCAAACACCCTGCATGTCACCATGATGTAAAGGATATATTTATTGAATGTCAGTTTTCTTACACAAATTGAATGTTGTGCAGGGTCATCATACTTGTATAGTGACTAAAGGGTATTAGGTCTGACTGATTAATGTTTGTAAAGCATACCACTTTGTTATGTGGAAGGTATGCATATACATTTCCTTCTTGAATGAAGTCTTAGCTGTATGTCAGGTTGTGTCTTGAAGTCTTATTTGGAGACAAAAGAAGATGAGATAATAATAAGTGCTGCTCTAATTTTGGCACTTTTTTTCTAGGAAAACTTTTTAGGTAATGTAAGCATTTCAGTTATACACGAGAGGAAGAAGGCATGTCAGCTCTTTGTCCACCACCGTCTCCTGCAGTTGCTAAAACAGAGATCTCTTTGAATGGCGAGTCACCTTTGTTAGCTGCCACTTTCGCCTACTGGGACAATATTCTTGGCCCCCGAGTGCGGCATATCTGGGCCCCAAAGACAGAACAGGTGCTTCTCAGTGATGGTGAAATAACTTTTCTTGCTAACCACACCCTGAATGGAGAAATACTTCGGAATGCAGAAAGCGGTGCAATAGATGTGAAGTTCTTCGTCTTGGCAGAAAAAAGGGTAATCATTGTGTCATTAATCTTTGATGGAAACTGGAATGGAGACAGAAGCACATATGGACTATCAATTATACTTCCACAAAGTGAACTTGGCTTCTACCTACCACTTCACAGAGTGTGTGTGGATAGGTTAACACATATTATAAGGAAAGGAAGAATATGGATGCATAAGGTAGGTTTATTGTTCATTACTAAAAACAGTTGTCCAGATGTCTTGAGCAAAAGCAAGAATTAAGATTCTGTGACACCTGTTATGTAGCAATCCAGACACAAAAACTCAGAGGAGGCTGACCTCTCTACAAGTATACAATTTTGAAGATTAAAACTTAGCAGTATGTCAGCAAATTCAAGGCTGGGTTTTTTAGGCACATAATTTGTCCTGGTAATATTATATAACCTGTACCAGGCTATTTAGGTGAAATAGGTATCCTGCACAGTTTTTCATCTCTCTGAATTTGATATAAATTGTTGCTTTTAACTCTGTTAATTGGTGTATTTGAACTAGGTAGAACTGTAAATTTACGATGTTTCAAATCATTGTTTTCACTGTTGAGGTCCCGAAAAGGGAACTGGTGCAATTAATGTTGTCGTTGTTACAGTTTTATTTCTCAAAAAAGGGTATCAATGAACAGTTTGGCAGGTGTTAAATTGTGTAAACTTAATGGGAGAACCATGAAAATACATCTGCTTTGGTCCAAATATTTCTACTTCTTAAATTCAAAAAGGAAAACATGCCAAATTTTTCTGAAGAATTGCAACTCTTATCTTTAGGTACATTATGGATATTTCCTTATTAAGTGAAAATTGTTGTGTGTTTTTGTTTAAAATATATAATGTTCTAATAATAAATATTTCTGCCGTCTTCATGGAGTACAAGTTGTCTTAGAGCAGTAGATTGCATGTCAGCTGTAATGTGTATGGTGATGCATGTTTGTCTGATAGAGTTTTTGTTCCTCTTCTGTTTTGAGACCTCTAGTCAACATACTTTAAACTTCCTTTTTGAATGCTTTTATCTGAACTAATTAAGATTCCAGAAATAATAAGCTGATGTTAATTTTTGTGGTGGTATTTCCTTTTTGCTACATGAACAAACTCCATTGATTTTTGCTGTATTGCCCAATGATGGCTGGCAGTGTTTTCTGTCACATTGGCTCTTGATATTTCTGAGTTTTATTTTTCTGAGGAGCAATAGGACATAAAGTTCATTTTCAATATAGTATGTCTTCTCTCTTTTTGGACCTTGATCCATACCGGTATGTTTCCACAGCAGAAATAGCCTTGAGGTGGCATTGAGAATGACAAAAAAATGTTTTCTACTAGTTTCCTCAGAAATGAGTCATTAAGTCCTTCATTCTTTTTCAGATGTTCTTGAAGCAGATAGCCAACTGGGTTAGCTGAGACAGTGATACATTATGAAACAGACATTTATTGTCTCTCTTTTTTCTTTTTTATTCTTTTTTTGAGGAAGATCAAAGATCCCTGCATATATCTGCAGCTCTGCAGCCTCACTTAGAAGAGAGAAACCTGCTTTGGAAATGTAGATTAAAATTTAGGCATGAGTTGTAGAATTATAATATTGAATTAAAACAGGCTGGTTTTGTAGTTTGCGTTTTGACGCAGTTCAGCAACTATGGCTACAACAACAAAAAATGTTGAAGTATCTGAAGGCAACTATGTATCTGTTCTGGAATTTCTAATGGTTGTGGGTATCAGCTGTCGTGAGCTCTGTGTAGAGCCGACAACAGTTCCAGCTAGAAGAGAAGAAACCTTCTGAACTCAAGGACTAGGAGAAACATGGAACAGTGTTCAGACTGGCAGAGAAAGACAAGCAACTCCAAGCAAGTCGTCTATATGGGATTAGAAACCCCTTTTGTTCACTTCAATTTTATGTTCCAGATGCTTGTCCAATAATTTTGAGCAGTTGTATTTCTAAAAAGAAGTGGCTTACACCATTTGTTCAGCCTTATCTTCGTGAAGACTGACTTTTAGAGCAAAGGATCTTCGTTGTCAAGGATGACTTCACTGACAGTGAACGCAAGGATGGAGGTGCCCCAAAGGAATCTGCCTCATTCTAGTATTGTTTTTCACAGGTGCTTCTTTTAGATGGTTATATAAGTTTTATTACTGTTTTAGGGTGAGTTACCATAGCTTGTTCCCTATTCATATGTTCAGAAAGTTATGGAAACTTGAAGTTGATCAACTTTGAGTAGTTCAGTCACAGAAAACTAATGAGTAGCCAATAAAAATGCAATAACCCGTCAGCATCTAGCAAAAGATATCATTAGTTCTTGCAGCATCTTTCATTTTTTGCATCTTGTATTGATTGTTCTAGTGACTAATGCCTAATTCTCTTTGTGAATAATAACTTGATTCCATTGTCCGTTGCATTTTGAATGCAGTTTGCTACTCAGCTGCTGATGAGTCCATTTTGAGAACTTTGTCCAGTCTCTTGTACATTGTGTTTTGTGTATTTTGAGGTTTCATGTCTCCTGTACTTGGTTATAAAACAAGTTATATGTTTTGAAGACTTGTCAGTGTCTCAAGATGTGGGGCAAAAAAAAAAAAAAAAAAGTCCTGTTCTTCTTACCCTCCCCCAACAAATGCTTTTTCTCATTCTGGAGATCTCATTTTTTCTCTTGCTGCATCAGGAACCACCAGTCTATACCTTATCCATTTGAAAATAAAAATCCATAGATAAGGTTGAATTCTGCACCATAATCTGATTATTTGGCATTTTCTTGATCTGTAATGAAGAAACTTAATATTTTGTCATTGTCATCACACCTTCCCTTTCCTGCTGCTCCTCCCCAAGCATGTGAGAGGTTTGGTGGGGGGCAGAGAGCATTGATCTGTTTAAAATGACATCACTTGCCACTAATGCCAACTCTGTAAAAGAAAAAAGACTTGAACACCGAAATTTGAATCTAAGCAACGTGACTCCACAGGGAAGAAACTATACCATTTGACTGTTGTGTGCGTACGTATATAAACAAATACCAGAGCGTTTATATTTAACTGCTTCTCTTGCTCAGGAGAGGCAAGAACATTTCCAGAAGATTGTCTTGGAAGGCACGGAGAGAATGGAGGATCAGGTAAGAGCCGTCTGGTTGATGCATATGGCAGACCATCACAAAACTATTTGACTCCATCTGGGGACTGTAGAAGTTGGTGCTGCTTCTTACTTTTGGGATCCAGGAAAATACTTTGGACTGGCTGATGACCTGCCATGCACTGGAGGCAAAGTTTCTGAAGACAGGATGATGGAAGCTGTGAACAAGTTGAAGGAAAATATATTTCATCACTTTATGGGTAAAGTGGAAATCTATGAAGAATATTACCTTTCAGAAAAGAAAAGTCATTTACTTGAACTTGAAGCTCTGTAAAGGTAGTAGCTTCCATAGATTCATGCTCGCCTCCTATCAAGGATAGTTTTTCACTAGATCGTTAACCTTTTCAAGTTACAGAAGTGTACGGAGTCTATCATGTCGGCATGTGGTTGGAGACTTAACGGATCAGACTGTGAAAAGAATTTGATTTCTGAAACTGTAAATATGAAATTGTGGCTTCAGTTTCTTGTGATAGATATATCAGAAAAGTAATTTTGTATGTTAATAACTAATACACCTGGTTTTAGTTTCCTGTCATTGTTGAAACATCAGACTCGGATCTAAAATGCTTGACAGTAATTGCACGTAATATGGTATGATCAAATTATCTCACTCCAAATACTTCTTGTTCAGGCCAGTCAAACTGATGGTGAAAATTAGCATAGGACCCTGGAAATATATTTTAGACATGATGTTGAGAAGCAAAATCTATGTTTCCAGTTCATAATTATTGATGAGCACAGCCCAAGAAGTCTATGCATCAATTTCCACTCATACTGCACTTCCAAACAGTAGGAAGTTAAAGGTGTTTTGCATGTAATATTGCAAGTTCATGTTAGTAGTAACTTCTAATAATGCACGATGTGCTATTACTTCAAGCATTTTATTTATTGTGCAGGGCCAGAGCATCATTCCAATGCTGACAGGAGAAGTCATTCCTGTAATGGAACTCCTTTCATCTATGAAATCACACAGTGTTCCAGAAGAAATAGATGTAAGTCCTTGTGTTCTTTGCATTCTGAATACAAAAGGGGCTTTGGCACTCTGGTTTGGTACTCACTTTGGCAGACAAAACCCCACAGTTGTCAGAAATTCTTGTACGCTTCAATTATTTCATATAAAGGTCTCCTAAGTAGTGTAGGGAATGATTTAACCTAACTGTTTTAGTTCAGTAAGTATAACAGTACTAGCAGTGGTTTTCATGGTCAGCACTTAGCAAAATTGACTGTGTAGGATGATACCATTTTTTAAGAGTGGAGTGGAAAGGCTATGAAACACAAAATGAAGGTGAGTTAAATTGTTTTAATGTTGATACGTGTTTCAGTGTGGTTTAGTGTTCTTATGGAAGAAGTAAAAGTGATCTCACATGCAGTAATATAAAGTATTGTGGACAAGGTTGTACAAAAAAAACACCGGGAGGAATCTGACTTGTGACTAGTGAAGAACATTGGATAATTGAGTGACTTTCTAATTTTCAGAATACTTTGGCTGAAGTCAGAAGGTCTTTTTAGGGTTGTGCTTTTTGGAGCAGTCTTACAACTTAGCTTAAATAGTTCCCAAACGATTCCCACCTATCATTAAAACCAAAAATCCATTAATTGGAAAGTGTTGCAGATCCTTGTCTAACCTTTGTTTATATTTACTTGCATTTCAGATAAGCGACACAGTGCTAAATGATGATGACATTGGGGATAGTTGCCATGAAGGCTTTCTCCTCAAGTATGAATTTCAGTTTTGATTTATGGTGTAGTAAAAAGGTTTAAACTTGTGTGTCCATATATATAGATATATTTATTTATATCTGTATGCGCATGCGAACATGTATTAGATTAGTTTTCTTTATAGGAGGGGGGAGGATGACATGTATTTGGCTCTTTGAGATTTTTGTCTATAAAATGCTGTAGAAGTTGCTGTCTTTTTAGAAGAATGGCTCTGGGCTAATGGCTACATCTCTATAGACTGTGTTGTCACAGAGTCATTTGCTTGATAATAGAATTCCTATCAAATATAATTTCTCTTTGATCCTTATGTTTAATTTTATGAGGATATAAGTCAAAGCTTTACATTTTTATGAAATACCAAAAACCTGGGTTATGTTTACAGCATAAACTATGAATAAGAGTCATTAATGGTGTGGCATATGGAACGCTTATTATTAAATTGTGTATTTCTCGTTTTTTCCCCTGTTTTTAATGTATAAGTGGAAGTAGTTGCACTTGAGAGCTATCTGGTCTTTTCCTGTGGGAAAGCAAATTTCATAGATTTTAATTGATATTCTGTTACCTTCCTGTTACTGTCTCTGGTGTAATGGCATTCATTTATGTTTTTGCTTACCTGTTTATACAGTGTCACATACACTTTCAGTACTACAGAAATTCATGTGTTAAGCTAACTAATTCTTCACAGTAATGTAGTATTTAGTTCCGTAGAGAATTTGGGAAATAATGAAGTGAATATAATGGAATGGATTATTGTAAACAACCAGAGCCACTGATCCTAAAATGATGAGCTATTCTCATACCAGATAGAGATTTAATGGTCAGGTAGTAGACTATAGGGTGTCAGTTCTCTCTTCTTGCTACTTCTCCCTGGAAATTTGGTCCTGAAAAGAAAAGAATAACTTGGCTGTTTGTGTGAAGGGTCCAAATATCTGCTTTTTAGCTTATCTGAAAAGCTTATCAGCTTATCTAGGTTCAGATTTCAAGTCTCAACTATGGTGTATGGATTTATACATGTCACAATCACAGAGTGGTAGGGGTTGGAAGGGACCTTCAGAAATCATTTAGTCCAACCCCGCCCCGCCAAAGCAGGTTCACCTAGAGCAGGTTGCACAGGAGTGCATCCAGGCAGGTTTTTAATATCTCCAGAGAAGGAGACTCCACAACCTCTCTGGGCAGCCTGTTGCAGTGCTCTGTCACTCTCAGAGTAAAGTTTTTCCTCATGTTGAGACAGAATTTCCTGTTCCAGTTTGTGCCTGTTGCCCCTTATCCTGTCACTGGGCACCACTGAAAAGAGTCTGGCCCCATCCTCTTGACACCCGCCCTTTAGATACTTATAAGCATTGATGAGATCCCCTCTCAGTCTTGTCTTCTCCAGGCTAAACAGACCCAGGTCTCTCAGCCTTTCCTCATAAGAGAGATGCTCCATTCCCTTGATCATCCTCCTAGCCTTCCACTGGACTCTCTCCAGTACTTCCTTGTCTTGAACTGGGGAGCCCACAACTGGACACAGTACTCCAGATGTGGCCTCATCAGGGCAGAGTAGAGGGAGAGGATAACCTTGTGGATGTCATTGAATAAAGACTGAACTAAATAAACTGCCATATCAATGATACCAACCTTTAAAATAAGCAGTCATGCTTTCATAGTAACTTCTGAATGAAACTGAATATCTGTTATCTGCCCCAAAGGAAGACTTTGTAAGTATTCAGATGGCCTTAAATTTAACTCTTAGAGTATACTTGATAAGATAAATAGTAGGAGGTCCAATATAAAGTCCACCTAGGATTTCAGAGTCTGAGTGTAGTTATTATAGTCCTTATCAATTAGACGTCTTAGAAACAGTTAATCACATACAATGCATCCTTCAGTAAGATAGCATAAATGTACTTTTGTATATTCACAGATACTGGACAAAATTTTGTAATAGTATCTAGACTTTCTAGGGTATCTAGACTTTTTGATGCTGTGGGCCTGGTGTTGGTTCAAGAAATGCAGGGAGAAAGGGAGGATGAGGATAAGAAACCTCAACAGAAGTTTCTGAAGGACAAGTTAAGAGTTGTCAAGGTTAGTCCAGGTTTATTTACTGCAGCCTCCAAACTTAAGAAACTAAATCAGATCTGTGCTGCTGGCAACTCAGAAGACAAGATCGCTCAACTTCCAGCATGTCTCTGTGTATTCTGAGGGACTCAAGCTTGTGACGTGCCCTTGCCCCTGTAGTTACCAAGAGTAGAACAGTTTACCTGCCAAGTCTCCCAAAACTGACTTCTCATCCACAGTTTCAGAAGATGAGGACAACATTGGAATAGATCTGCTTTCAAGACCTTCATTATTAATATGTCTTGTGTTACTTTAGATAAATTATTTTATACAGATTCTGTAATGCAGTTGATAGTAGCAGTAGACAGTTTTTGTTTGAACTGGTGTTTGGAGGTTCTGAGTGACAGTCTTTTTATTCATCAAAATGAAAATGTAGATGCTGTTGAACTTTTGGATTTCAGCAGTAACCTGCATAGCTGTGTGAGGTCCTATAGGTATGGGCCTATATTTATACTAGGAGCACTTCATTCTTGTGAAGATGGTAATTGTTTTATTTGAAAAGTATGATTGCATGTATTCACCTATGTTTATTTTTATTTGCAGTGCAATTAGTTCACACCTGCAGACCTGCGGTTGTTCTGTAGTTGTAGGAAGCAGTGCAGAAAAAGTTAATAAGGTAATGCACTTTCTAGTAAACCATACTTAAATGCTGATTATTAGGAGTGTTAGTATGTTGTTTGGAACAAGGTTTATCTATAAACATACTTGAGGTTGAAGAAGGAAGGAATACTGTTGTCTGGTTATCTTACTTCAGCTACTGGTCTAGCCGTTGATAATTCTGCCTGAAAAACTGCCTTATCAGTTGTATTCTGGCAACTGTAAGAAAACCGGTGTATTTAATTTAATTGATACTGTATATAAACGAGTAGTAAATGAGTCTGAGCTTTTAAAATTAGGTTTGTTAGCTAAAATGTACAAATTGAAGAGGTCTGAACTGGCTTGCCCAGTTCAGCTATGTCAATGGGTATTGTCTGTGTCCTCAACTGCATAATTACTCTTACGCTGGGGAATAAATAATACTTCTGCATGATGAACTGCTTGTGTTTCATGGAACCTCAAAGCTGTTGAGTCTGTAGTCACACCCCTGTTTAAACATGCAAGCTTACTAGAACCTTAAACCATTCCAGCAATTCCAGCGTTTTTTTCTTTGCTGTGCCTGTGTTGACTTCATGTTCAGTCTCTTTAAAACTTAATTGTTAAGCAGGTGTACGGTTTAACTGGTAGATCTTAAATTAGGTTTGACTTGGCTTTCCAGAAGAACCAGAAGGAAGCAAAGCACAGATATAAACCCCTAAAACTGAGTTCTGTAACAACAAAACACTTAGTGTGTCATACTTCCTGGAGCACATCAGTAGGGATTATGTTTAGGAGCTTTCAGGTCTAGAAACAACAAGCAGTATTAGCTGTACCTCTTAATGGGGAAGAGTACATAGATGATTATGGTCTATTTGAGAGGAAAAAAGGTCACTCTTGGAAGCTCTCATTTCAAAACAAGAAAATAATTACATTTTTGTGATAGACTTTTTTTTTCATGCTGTTATCATTTTTAACTCTCTTGTAAGCTTGTTATGAAATATTTAATTTGAACCAATATGAAACTATCACCTTCACTGCTTTTACTCTGATATTTTGGTATAAATGGAGAGTTTCTTGATGCTTATTTTAAGCTTAGCCAGTATGTAAAGGAAAAATCAAATGAGGATGTTTTCCTTATTCAGAATTCTGGAAGTACTTTTTTGGTGTATGGCTTTTAGTTTATACCAAAATGCTAGTTTCAGATAAATTGAAAGCAATTCCTGGAAGAGATACACTTGTGTTTACTGTCCATTGAAATATTTCTTAAAGCATATTTCTTTTTAGCATAGTGCAATGTATCAGCATTTCCCTTTGACTTGCATTTAATTAGGGTGTTACTCCATCCCTTCTAATAAAAACACTGAAGTTAATTTTCAGTTAGGATATTCAGAGACCAATCATGAAGAATGTGTTGTTTTCTTTGTGAGAAAATGTAATTCACTAAATCAATTGCCTCTCTACATTCATGGCTGAGTCATTTAATAAACCTCTTTGATTCAGAATACCCCTGCAAATGGGAAGGAAAAGAAGGGTTTCATAAACGTGTGCTATTGTAGAGCCTTCAGGTATTAGGTGCCACTGCACTTAATGAGGATACCAATACTGCTGTGAGGGTAAGGTTCTGTGTAGTTATGTAGCATAAGTTTTCAATTTACACTGGGGCTTCTGGGCCATGCAATAACAATAGTCCCATGTCCTGAGATCATGACAAAGGTCCTACAGTGGTACATGTGGACAAGCAGTATATTCAGATAACTTCATTTTCTGATAGGGAATGTTTTTGTGTATTGGTGTATGTTTTTAATTGTGATGTACTAATTATTGAGCTCTGGCTTATTTTCTAAGGCTGAAACCTTCCTTGAGGAAAAATTTATTTTAATTCTCGAGGTTGATAGCCTTTTTGACATATCTATGTATGTATCTGTGTGTATTGCTTCAATGTGAAATAAAAATTAAGAAGAGTGGGCCTGCTGAATATATTATATATTAATTGTAGACTACACATATTATATATTACATATTTTATGGTATGTAGGGCCCCTTGCTGCAGTGTAAGGTGATAGTCTTCTTTTTAAAAAACTCATGGCATCTTTAGTAAATCTGTGTTTTGAAATAAGCAGTTTGTGATGCTTTATAAAAATTGGCGGGGGGGGAGGAATGCATTGTTTTGTGTGTATTGGCAGTGATGGTAAAGCACCTCTGGTCAAATGAACAAAAAATGCTGATACTCAAATTAAAAATAATCATGAGCAACAGAGAAAAGAAAATTCTCAGTTCTTAGCTGCAATCAGCTAACCACAGTTAATATGTATTGTTTCAGGGATGTAAGATTTGCACATGATGAAGTTAGCCTAGTAGAGGAAATGTTAAAGGCTTAAGTGGCTATAAACAGCTTAAAGTTTATAGTTCATAAAATAATTAAAAGTCTTTAAGGTCTAAATGGTTGTAAGTATATAAAATAATGTATTGATAAGCTAGACGCTGTAGGAAAAAAGCAGTCTAGAAGACTGTGAGTCTCAAGGTACTTCCAGGGTAAATTTCATAACTTCTACACAGGTTCTTATCAGCAGTATGCTCTTTGTGTCAGGGTGCAACTATTCTGAAGTAATAACTTTCTTTATGGCATACTTTAGCTTTTCTTAAAGTAAAAAAAACCCCACCTATTTGCATCTTCCTCAGGTGGCAGAAAGCATTAGTCAGAAACTAGGTTGTCATTGGTTTAGGTACTGCATGAACACATTGTGCAAGGATAGAGCCTTCTCAAACACCTTACAGACACAGGTAGGACACCACAGGTTAAGAAAGAAAGATTAGCAGAATGGAATACGTGTTTGTATTTGGAGATGATTACTTGCAGCTGTTGCAACACAGGAGTTTGAAAACAGATAATGAACTACCTTTGTTGCTTTTAATGGAAAGTTTGAGGAAATAAGCATGGATACTTAGTTAGGAAATTGAATGTGCCTGATGGGAGACAATAGCTGCTGTTTCAATATGGAATTAATAAAATAAGAGCCTTAAAAGGCTAGGAAAGTAATCACAGTAACTCATGTTGATGTAGTAGGAAGAGGTAATAGAAGGCAGAAGTGATTTGTTCTACATAGTTGGCTAAAAGACATACTTTGCCAAAAGTTGGGGTTTTTTTTCTTTATCTGATAAGAAGTTGGAGCAATATGGCTTACAGCTTAATAATTTAAGCATGTCACTATTCTGTGACCTTGGTAAAGTTTTGGCTTTTCTAATAAGCATGATGAACTTTTTTATTTATCATTTGAAATGCCTAATACATTCTAGGCAGAAATTGCATTTGATGATCAGTTCTTTCCTTACATTTTCATTTTTTTCAAAACTGTTCTTTTCAATGCAGATTGTGAGAACATTGTGTCTGTTTCTTACGCCGTCAGAGCGGAAGTGTTCCAGACTCTGTAGAAATGAGTCTTCTTTCAAATACGAGTCAGGACTTTTTGTTCAAGGCTTACTCAAAGTAAGTATGCTTAGGAAAGTTCTGTTCTTCTCTAGTTTAAGAACATTCTTCAATGTATGTGTATGTGTGTGCATATGATATGCACAGGCATACGCACATTTCATATTCAAAGAAATATGTCATCTTCCCTTGAGTTCTTTCTGGTGCTATAGCTTTCCTTGTAACTATTTGCATGTTAAAATTCCAAGCCAGTCTTTTCTCTAACATATATTTCTTCAGTATTGTCCAGAATTGTTCCTATACTTTGAGGTACAGTAATAATACTCTTTTGCCTACTTGGAGTTAGAATCTCAAAAGGCATTAAGTTTTTATGTTGTACCGCAACCAAAAAAGAATAGTCCCTCAGTCCTACAGTTTCCAGATATTTTAAAAGGGCTGTAGCAATGGGTGAAAATGAATAGAAAAATAATGCTTCTTGCTCTAGCAAGCAGTCTGAACTTACCAGATAAATATTATACTGTGATGTTAATGGACTTGCGAAACAGCTGATGCAGTACTGTAATGCACAAGTTACCTCAGTACCTGTTTGCACTGTTATATTAAGGGAATCATCCAGTATGAAGGACTTTTTACTGGCCTATAACTACCAGTTCTCTCAAACAAAACACGTCTAAACAAATGAGATTTAAAATTTAGGCATGATGCTTTAATATTGTTTTGTTCCAATATAGCTTTGGTTTTTTTTAAAAAAACGTAACTAGAAGAATAATTTTTTGTTCACTAAAACAGGATGCAACAGGAAGCTTTGTGTTGCCCTTCCGTCAAGTAATGTATGCCCCATATCCTACTACACATATAGATGTAGATGTCAATACAGTGAAGCAGATGCCCCCCTGTCATGAACACATCTATAACCAACGACGATATATGAGATCTGAGCTGACAGCATTTTGGAGAGCTAATTCAGATGAAGAAATGTCTCAAGATCATATTATCCACACAGATGAGAGTTTCACACCTGATTTGTATGTACTCCTCTCACATCTCTCAAAGCTACTTGATTTGGGACAAGAGACTAAAGTAGTACAAAGTGTACTTTCTAATAAAGTACATGAGGGTTTTTTGCTTTCAAGAAGCTCCTTCAGCTCTGGTAGTTGCATTCACTTTGGAGGAATTTACCAGTTCCATCAGTACTTTCGTTGCATTAAATGTTACTGAAATTAATTTTCAGTGATACTTATGACCATGTTATGTTAATTTTGTTGCCTGTGTATTTCAGAGGGCCCAATGGCTTTCCTGGGTTTAATTCATTTAATCCGAAAGTTTTGCATTAAAATTCTGTATTAGCTTTAAAAATAGCAAGATTATAATTCACTAACATTTTGAATTAACTTTTAGTTTCTGCCAGATTGTAAACAGTAATGCTATTGCTGTCTAGAACTGCTGGACAGTTAGTGTTCCTTCATGGCATTACCTGACATGTGTGTTTGCTTTCTGTTCTACAGAAATGTCTTTCAAGATATCCTGCATCGAGATACATTAGTAAAAGCCTTCCTAGATCAGGTAATCATTGCTTTTTCAGAAAGAAATAGAGCTAAAGTTCAGTGGTTTTAGCCCTAGTAAAAGATAACATGAATAGATAATGTGTTGGCTTGGTAGGTCTTTTTTGTACTAGTGCTATGATTCATCTCTGCACAACTAGAGAGAAAAATCCTTGTGTAATTTGTAGTATTAGTATAATACTCCTTCGTACATATGAAAAACAATGCACAAGTTCTATTGTTGCGCAACAGTGTCTACAGTTACGGTATTGAGAAAGCTACCTGACTGGACTTAATTTCAGATCATTTTAAAAAGGAAAATAATACTTTATCCAACCAGAATTGTAAACCAGCTTAATTTATTGCATCTGAGAAGCTAGAAAACTAAGAATGTTGTGCATATCTACAAATCTGCTGTTAATGTGCGTGCTTTGCTATAATTAAGGATATGTTACATGTGTATGCAATGTTTCTTTATATTCCACATTCTTACAATGATTCTTGAATTTCCATGTCTATCTAATTTTCTGGTATAATTTTCAACAGATCTTTCATCTGAAGCCTGGCTTGTCTCTAAGGAGTACTTTTCTTGCACAATTTCTGCTAGTCCTTCACAGAAAAGCCTTAACTTTAATAAAATACATAGAGGATGACACGTAAGTGAACAGATAATAGAAAGCAAGCTTTGACAAGCTTCATCTGTTCTTTTTTACAGTACCCTTTTTTATTTTCTTGCAGGCAAAAAGGAAAAAAACCTTTTAAGTCTCTTCGTAGCTTAAAGATAGATCTTGACTTAACAGCAGAGGGCGATCTTAACATAATAATGGCTTTGGCTGAGAAGATTAAACCAGGTCTACATTCCTTTATCTTTGGGAGGCCGTTCTACACTAGCGTACAAGAACGTGATATGCTCATGACGTTTTAAAGTTTTCCGCTGCTAAGGTGTAATATTGCAGTCTTGCATGGCACGAAAAGAAGTCTGTCAGTGTGACCACCACACTTGTGACAATCATTGAGGATGGAACATTGGGAGCACAGTAACACTACCGTCTGTCCGACGCAGGAGGAGGTCTAGTTAGAGGAAATATCAACATCTAGACAAGTGTGATTTTAATGAATCCATCTCTTCTGTGTGCTTTTTTTAACAGTAAAAGTAAATGTTACCAGAAGTTCCTTTGCCATATGGGCTTAGTAGATAAATTTGAACATGTTTTGGTGTACGATAAAAGGAAGCATTTTCATTTTCTTTCTCTAGAGACTTCCTTCAGTTGTGTATCGTTTTTTTCCTGTTCTGCCGTGTCAGTATTTTTAGTGTTTCCACAGAAAAGAATACATACATACTCTCTAATCATGGAGGTTGCAGAATAGAGGCCTTCCAGGAGTTTCACAGAGTTCTTAAAAGTGTTCTTATGTATGTGGCACAAATCTGAAATCTGTCTTCCCTCATCTCCTTTTTTAACACTACTCACTCCGTCATTTAGAACATTTAAAGGTGTTTGGGATTTTTAATGTACTACAAAGTGCTATTCCTGTGTGCAAACTGTTGACTATTAGCAGCTTAAACAGCAGCACTCTTCACGTGGGAACTGGGTCATTATTTAAGCAACTTTGTGCATGTAAGTGCCAACCAGGATACTCTGTCACGGATTGTCAGGCCATCCTGCAGTGAAGTGTTCAGTGATCCAGCATAATTGAGCTCTTTCAAAACACAAAACAGAAAATTTGTGTCATTCAGCAGCAGTTGTCAGTCTTCCTGTCTCTAAACTGCTGCTGGTTTTTCCATTGTCAGTTAGAATAAGGCTCAGATTAAAGTATTAGACGTTCCCAAAGAACACGAAGGTGATAGCTAAACTGAAAGATAAAACAGTAATTTTTTTTTTACATTGCCATTAATATATTTAGTAATCATTGATTCAGAGATGAGCACAACTGAACTAATGTGATTAACATTTTATGAAGTGAATTCTAGTCAATAATCTTGCCAATCTTCTTAGTTCATCTTAGCATATCTCCAACTTGGCTTTGCTTGAAAATAAAACCACGTTTGCTATTTGTATGCTTCAACCTTTCTTAGTAGCATGTAGAGCGGTGTGGTGTCAGGTTAATACAGACCCATTTTTTGACACATGGTTGGTGGGTGTTACATTGAAATCAGTGGTACAGCTGTACCACACGTTGTTGTATTTCTTCTCTTTTTGGACAAACACAGGAATATATTTATATCACATTTTAGTACAACCTCATATCTCAATATTCATTGTGGAAGAGCTGCACTTGTGATTGGAGAAGCCACAATTGCTTTATTGCTTAAATTGTTTATAACACTCTGTGGCGAACTGGTTTCTGTTTTCAAGATAGGTTTTTAGCGTCTCTTTCATGCAGCAAGGCATAAAAGTTAACAGAAGTTAGATTCACAACTTTTTCTGAGATGTCCAATACTCAGATTTTAAAAGGAATATGTCCTTTATTTATATGTCCAGAATTCCCTTACATTTCCTGAAAGACAAAGATTCACAATTAAATATTTAGAGCTTCAGGAAGACATGGAATTGAGCCTCAGCTGTATACCATTTTTGTGAATGAACATCATCAGTGTTACCTGGTTGAATAAGTAATTACATTTTGTGGAGCCATTTTTTTGCTGTACATCTACACAGGACTCTTGCAATAAGCTCAGTGCTTCATCAAAAGAACTTGTCAGAATTATGCTGGCATAAGTTACTTGTGCTGAGATTCTGTTTGTCTTCCTAACATTATTATTTCTTTCTGCATTTTAATCAATTGATCCATTAGAAAAGAGCCTGATTGTGCTAAGTTTTTATTCTTGTGTCTAAGATTGTTAAAAAAATGTAATGAACACTGCTGAAACTTTTAATGTAGAAGTTGTGTTGAAGTCTAAAGAGCTTTAAATGTGCTGCTGAAATTAGTAACTTCAGCTTGACAGGCACTGGAAAGTTAACATTGACACTACCAAGAGTAAAGCTGTTTGTTTACTGAAATGCTGTCACTTTTTGAAATTAGTAAAAGCTGGAAACTTTCTCAGTTGCTACTTTTGTTGCACAACTGTCACAAGTGCAGAATGTATAGTGAAGTAAATTATTAAATGCATCTGCATGTTGTGTCGTAAATCTTGCTCAGGAAACAAAGTATTCTAATAAAATTCATGCACAATTTTTCACTTTAATTGCTGATTTTTTTTCATAGAATTTCTGTTCTGTATCTGATAGAATCATTATCTTTTATCCTTTGAAATAAAGAAGAAACCTTTTTCCTTCTTGTTAAATTAAAAATTATGCTGAGATGGTGAATCATAGACTGTCATTGATAGAACATCATATGTTACTTAGTTTCTCCATTTCTGTTAAGGACTTGTTCATTTAAAGCTGAGACCAGTGTGACTTGCTGTGCTTCTGATGTGCTCAAATAAGAATTTACCCTCTACTTTTAAAAGTTTTAGCCCATGAGAATTTAGAAATGTTTTAAGGAGTTCACTTACATCTAGCAGTCAGTGAATACCTTTCTTCTGGATTTTAATTCCTTACAGTTAAAAGAACAGGGCAAGGTTATTTCTTCCAGTTGGATTTGAAAGGGGAGTAGTGTTTTAGAGCATTTTTAGTAGCACATTTTCCCTGATCTTGATTCCTGGTCTTTGTGTACCTATAGAGGTAGCACAGAAAGACACCCACTGGAATGTCTTTTTTGTTAGGGCTGTAGAGGATATTCCCAGTTCGTATATCAGTATGTTGTAATGTCAGCTTTATTCCAGAGCAAAATGGGTATTTTGGTTATGTTCTTAGCCCTGAGCCACCATGATACACCAATACAGAGTGCCAGCACATCTACACTCCACTCTCCACTGGGAAAGGGTGTTAGAAAGATTTCTCTTCCTATGCTCAGATCTGTGAAGACAAAGCAAAGTGGTCCAGAATATAAGGGCTGTCTCATACAGGCATGTCACTTACCTCTACTGACTAATCAGAGCCTACAAAGAATGTACTTTGTCCTCTCTTCAACAGTAAAGAGGCATACACCATATGCATTACTATGGAGAGTAGTTTTTTGCACATGGATAGAACATAGTTGTGTCATTTACCTCTATCCTGGCATAGAGCTACACAGTGTTACGCCTCCTACTTGTGCAAAGCACCGAGGAAACTCCATGGCAGCATGTCTGTATTTACAAGGTTGTTCATGTGATACTTTGGTTAAAGGAAGTAGTTATCTTGCTTTTCAAAGCCGTGCTGCTCATATGCATGTCCAGAGGTTTCAAACACAGATGACTTCAATTAAATTTCAGAAGTATGAAAAAAAGGACACAATCGTGACAATGACCATCAAGGACGTGTGACTTAAGTTCTAAGTAAAATAATAGAGCTACCCTTTGATTAGCATAGGGCAGCTTTTCAAAGCAAAAGGTCAGCGGAAAGAGAAATTTCTACTTAAATGGCATGGAATGGCAACTAGTAATTGTTCCCCTCTTTTAGATGTTCCTATCTTTATTGTCACGAAGATGGTGGGTGGTCCCTGACCACTGGAAAAGGGCCAAAAGACAATCCAGGGGAACTGCAGGTCGACCAGTTTCACACAGGTACCAGGGAAAATCATGGCATGTGTCCTCTTGGAGCACAGGCCTTACCATATGAGGGAGAAGATGATGGGGAACTGTCAGCTTGGCATGACGAAGAGTGAATAATGCTTCACCCACCTCATTACTTTCTGTGATAAAATGACTGAATGTGTGGACAAGTGGAGAACAGGTGATATCATTTACATTCACTTCAGCAGGGCTTCCAACACTCTGTCCTTGTATCCAAGCTGGATGTTGGGTTCTGTATGGGTGTGCCACCAAGGGGGTAAACACCTGGTTGGGTGATTGGCCTCAGAGGTGGTGGTCACTGGGTCGTATCTGCCTGGAGGCTAGTGCCTCATGGGGTCCCACAAGGTCTGCCCTGGGGCCTGTCGTGTTTAACATCTCTACCTGTGACCTGGAAAGGTGACCAACTGCACCCTGTCAGGTTGCAGGTGATGCCAAACTGGGAGGCACCAGCCGATATGCATGAGGGCAGGGCAGCTGACCAGAGGGACCTGGACCGGTGGGAGGAAAGGACAGGGCCACCATGCAGTTGGGGCAGGAGCAAAGAGCAGCCCTGCCCTGGGCATGCAGAGCCCTGGCAGCTATGCCTGTGAGTCCAGGGGCAGGTCTGGGGAGATGGCCCTGGCGTGCAGCAAGCTAGCAGGGCCAGAGAGGCTGGAGATAAGGGAAAGTGTTACTCCCATGAGAACAGCTGAGCAGGGCCAGGGCCCAGGGAGATGGTGCCATCTCCCTCCTTGGAGCCAGCCCCCACAGGATAATGCCTTGAGTCCTGGTCTGACCCCATGGCTGAGCCTGCTCTGGGCAGGGGTCACACTGGAGACCACCTGAGATCTGTGCTGGCCCAAACTGTCCGGCCATGCTACAGTCCGGTAGGCAGGCTGTAGTCACTGGTGCTAAGAACCAGAGAAGAGCTGAGGTGGGCAATGACTGCTGGAGGGTAATGGGTCCAACCCCCTGCTCGGACCAGGCCAACTTCCACTGACAGTCCTCATGGCATTGTCCGGTCAGTTCTGAGTATCTCTAATGGCACAGATAAAAGCAGGGGCCGAATAAACCCCACTGTGAGAGCACAGGTGTGCAAGAGCATAAAGGTGGCCCTGGATTCACCAGTGAAACTATGGATGTGCTAACATACGAATCGCAGAGAGAAAAGTTTAGGTGTCAGGAATATGTATCTATAGGGTCTAGCACACACGTTAAAGTTAATGGCAGCCTGTGCTTTACTTGAAACATGAGGGCTAATCAGGACTTTTTGTAGAAACATCTATCTGTAGCAAGGAAGCAAAGGACTTTCTTAAAAGAGGGGAATGTAGACATATAAGCAAGGGTAATTACGTAAAATCACTTCAGATATTTTTGACTCAGTATCAAAATAAAAGCTTGATGCTGTGAAGCAGTGATATCTCAAAGCCAAATGTCTGAAGCTTCATCCCTAACCTTTATCTAACAATAAGCCAAAATGTTTGAAAATGTACAACAGCCAAAAGCTAATCTGTGAAACTTTAAGTTCAGTGCCAGCTTCTCTTACATTTAGGAAATTGTTTCATAGTACAACAGAGTGTCTTTTCCAGCTTCAGTGAAATATGACTAACAGTTGCCAGACTTTTGGTTTTCAGTAGAAGCAGCAACATTGGAAATTACAGGTCAGGGAATACTGAAACTTAGTCCTGCAGCCTATACATACAGTAATTCAATATTTCTGCCAAGATGTTCAGTAGCGGAGCTGACGGATGAAACTGCAGTTTCAGCCTTACACATTCTTCCATAGGGATGCAAAGCAGTTGTCCTTGCTGAGATTTCTGTCTGTCTCAAGCTGCCTCTTCACTGGACGTTAACCCTGCATCACTTTGTCTCCTGCTGGCGTTCCCTGCCCTGTCTCTGTGACAGCAGTATTTGGAAATAATTTCTGATAATCTAGATGCTGGAGGAAGGACTTTCTTGCATTTGGGGTTTTTTTTAGTAGCCAAGTGCAGCTGCACAGACAAACCACACAGAGTACAAAGGACCCGGACGATAAGTAATTACTAATTAACTTCATACCAGTTTCTGGCAGAGAATTGGGCGCTGGCAGGCTGAGGAACATTTTGGGTTCAGTCTGCTTTTAGCATTGTTACTGCCAAGGTCTGACACTTCCCCTTCAGGTTGGAGACTGGAGAGGTAGCTAATGCAAACTGATTAACATGTTAGTTGATTAATGATCACACTAGAAGGAAATGGGTAGGACAGCAGAATTCTCGGTGATCTAGACAATCAGATATACCAGCTTGTAATTAAATAACAGAGTACTAGGCTTGACTATGAAACTGTTAATTATAGGTTTGAAGTCCAATGAAACACATAGACACATAATCACAATCAAATTACAATTCTGTCAGCGTGGAGGTACAAATCGATTTCCTCCCACAACAAATCTGATGGACACAAACCTGATCGTGGGTTGGCCAAGGAGGGTCCCTCCAGCATCTCAGTGGGCTGGGGCACGCAGGTCAGCATCACTGCTGACTGCATGGGTTCATGCTTCTGCTGTTGGAGGATCCACCTTCCTTTTTTCTCTACCTCATTTCATACCTTACTCCCTCCCTATTTTTTCTATTTAAGCTGACTTTTTTGCCATACTTACATCTTCTTTCCCCCACCAAGCTCCTCTCAGCACCCCACACCTGATTGCTTTTCCCCATTGGTCCTAGTTTTGCTACATCTGCACCTAAATTTGGTATTTCTGATACTGTCACTTGGGCAATATTGGCCATGTGTGGCTTTACCAATAGCAACGCTCAGTGTGAGTGGCTTTGCACCCCAAAGTTCCCCTACCGTTACTCATTTCAGCCTGGTCGGACTTACTCAATTCCTAGATATAATTACTTTACTTTAGCCTCTATTCCCCTGCCTGGCTCCTGTTAAGCATGAGCATGTTCTCACCATATCCACCAACTGTTTACAAACCAAGGCAGCAGAGTAACTTGTTTTTCACACTTCTGCTGTGGGCTGTTGCAGGTCCCCCATAGAACCTTGACTGCTGCAGGGCCACATGCCCCACTGGATCTCCAGTACATGGAGGCCAAGGGGGTTGTGAGCTCTGGAATGTGCAGGAAGCCGTGAGGCACCTTTCGGTGCCAGGAACTCCAGGATGGGGAAACAGAGAGGCACTAACAAGGCTCCTTATAGGGTAGAGGAGCATGGGGTAGCAGCACAGGACCTCACAAAACAAGCTTATACTTATGGTTTGGGAATCCACGATGAGAGCTTGTCTTCACTGCAGTGCACGCATGGATGTTTGATTTCCTGTGACTCCATCAAATGAAGTTGCTCTTTGATGCCAGCTGGTAGTTGCCGTGGTGGCTCTGTAAAATGTGAATTGTACTTTAGATCCTTTCCCTGTCCCTCAAGTTCTCCACAAAAAGGCAGCTATATTTCTGAATGTTTTTTAGGATAGTTGCAGCCCACATGACTGTAGCATCCGGCTGAGCTGTATTTACAGCTATCTGTATTTCAGGCAAAATTTTCACATACATATAAAACATATATACAAATAAAATGTAAACAATGAAGATATGACAAAAATATAATAAAGCATTCCAGTCACCTTTCTGATAATGAATTTAAGAAAAGAAATGAACATTAAAAAAAATCATAGCTAATAGACTCCAGTAACTTTCAGAATGTCTCTTTTCAAAATAACCACCCAGTTTTCATTCCCATCTTCTCGTATTTCAGTAGATTTCTTTGTCCAGTTCTGAACAAACCTACCACCCTGTCTCATGTGAAAAGAAATGTCTGTTTGACTGGTCTTATGGATGTGGTGACAACATGATATCTTTAATTAGCTCCAGAGAAGTGCCAGCTTGTAAATGTGCTTATTACAGGAAAATGTAGCCAAATCTACAGGACTAGCTTTACATGTTAATGTCAGAGTATATCTAGTTTTTTAATTATGGAGTTTTGTTAATCAAGAGTGTGTACACATAAAAAATTCATAGAATCATAGAATCATTTAGGTTGGAAAAGACCTTTAAGATCATCTAGTCCAACCATTGACCCTACTCTACCAGGTCTGCCACTAAACCCTGTCTCTAAGCACCACATCTACACGACTTTTAAACACATCTAGGGATGGTGACTCAACCACCTCCCTGGGCAGCCTCTTCCAATGTTTGATAACTCTTTCAGGGAAAAATTTTTTCTTAATGTCCAGCCTAAACCTCCTCTGGTGCAACTTGAACCCGTTTCCTCTTGTCCTATCGCTAGTTACTTGGGAGAAGAGATCAGCGCCCATCTCACTACAACCTCCTTTCAGGTAGTTGTAGAGAGCAATAAGGCCTCCCCTCAACCTTCTCTTCTCCAGACTAAACAATCCTAATTCCTTCAGCCACTCGTCATAGGACATGTTCTCCAGAGCCCTCACCAGCTTTGTTGCTCTTGTCTGGACACACTCCAGCACCTCAATGTCCCTCCTATACTGTGGCGCCCAAAACTGAACACAGTACTCAAGCTGCGGCCTCACCAGCACTGAGCACAGGGGCACGATCACTTCCCTACTCCTGCTGGCCACACTCTTCTTGATACAGGCCAAGATGCCGTTGGCCTTCTTGCCTACCTGGGCACACTGCTGGCTCATGTTTAGCCGGCTGTCCACCAGGACCCCCAGACCCTTTTCTGCCAGGCAGCTTTCCAGCCACTCCTCCCCAAGCCTGTAGCGTTGCCTGGGGTTGTTGTGACCCAAGTGCAGGACCCGGCACTTGGCCTTGTTAAACCTCATGCAACTGGCTTCAGCCCATCGATCCAGTCTGTCCAGATCTCTCTGCAGAGCCTTCCTACCCTCAAGCAGATCAACA
>VFFE01007119.1:3465361-3478684 GCA_008921705.1 Burhinus oedicnemus | reverse complement strand
CAAAAAAAAAAAAAAAAAAGAAAATCAACATGTGAATAAAAAGAAAACAACTACAACAGAATTCTGATTTTTCTGAGTGATTCAGTTGCATATATATGCAACTAAACAAACCCAGAAAAACAATTCTTTGTAAAAGCTGTTTCAGTTGAGATTAATTTGTTTGTCCTTCATTGTCTATACATCAAGTGCTGAACTGTGAAAGTTGTAATGGAAGTAACTTCTCTTAAGCTTTTTACTCTTTCATTTCAAAGCTTATAAGGACATTTTGACACTCCGTGTTATTTGGTTTTTACAAGGAGTGTTACAGCCTGTAGAAGTGGCAGTCTCACTTGCTGAAGAGCCAAACCGACAAACCAAAATTTGTCTGTTCTTTAATTGCAAGCATTCTGAATGTTTGCATGTTACTGCATGCAGTTTACTATACCCTTGGACAGGGTATAGTTACAACAGATACAGATACAACAATCAGATACAACAATCACAGAACTAGTGTAGTTCTGATGCAGCAGTCCTGATGGAACCACCTCCCACTTAAAGTAATTCATGGAAGCTATCTAGTGAATGTAAAATCAGAAACACCCCAGAATGACATATGCCTGGAAAAATACACTAAGAAAACTTTGTCTTTTGATCATAGAATCATAGAATCATAGAATGGTTTGGGTTGGAAGAGACCCTAAAGATCATCCAGTTCCAATCCCCTTACCATGGGCAGGGACACCTCCCAGTGGTCCAGGTTGCTCAAAGCCTCATCCAACCTGGCCTTGCACACTTCCAGGGAGGAGGGATCCACAACTTCTCTGGGCAACCTCTGCCAGTGTCTTACCACTCTCAGTGTGAAGACTTTCTACCTAATGTCTAATCTAAATCTACCCTCTTTCAGTTTAAAACCTTCACCCCTTGTCCTATCACTACACTCCCTGATAAAGATAGAGGAGAGTCCCTCTCCAGATTTCTTGTAGGCCCCTTTCAGATACTGGAAGGTTGCTATAAGGTCTCCCTGGAACCTTCTCTTCTCCAGGCTGAACAAACCCAACTCTCTCAGCCTGTCCTCATAGCAGAGGTGCTCCAGCCCTCTGACCATTTTTTTGGCCCTCCTCTGGACTCAATCCAACAGCTCCATGTCCTTCTTACACTGGGGGCTCCAGACCTGGATGCAGTACTCCAGGTGGGGTCTCACAAGAGCACAGTAGAGGAGCAGAATCACCTCCCTCCACCTACTGGCCACACTTCTTTTGATGCAGCCCAGGATATGGTTGGCCTTCTGGCCTGCAAGTGCACATTGCCAGCTCATGTTGAGCTTCCTATCTACCAACACGCCCAAGTCCCTCTCCTCAGGGCTGCTCTCAATCCATCCTCTGCTCAGGCTGTATTTGTGCTTGGGATTGCCGTGACCCACGTGCAGGACCTTGCGCTTGGCCTTGTTGAACTTCATGAGAGTTGCATCGGCCCACCTCTCAAATCTGTCCAGGTCCTTCTGGACAGCATCCCTTCCCTCCAGCATGTCGACCACACCACACACCTTGGTGACATCAGCAAAGCTGCTGAAGGTGCACTCAATCCTACTGTCCATGTCACCAAAGATGTTAAACAGCACTGGTCCCAGTACCAACCCCCGAGGAATGCCACTCATCACTGCTCGCCACTTGGACATCAAGCTGTGGACTGCAACTC
The DNA here is from genome assembly GCA_008921705.1 of Burhinus oedicnemus. NCBI lineage: Eukaryota > Metazoa > Chordata > Aves > Charadriiformes > Burhinidae > Burhinus > Burhinus oedicnemus. The sequence continues at coordinate 3,477,010 of VFFE01007119.1, read as the reverse complement.
TTTGAGTGTGGATGTCCAGCCAATTCCTTATCCACCGAGTGGTCCATCCATCAAATCCATGTCTCTCCAATTTACAGACAAGGATATTGTGTGGGACAGTGTGAAATGCCTTGCACAAGTCCAGGTAGATGATGTCAGCTGCTCTCCCCTTATCCACCTCCTTATTTCCCATGTGCCTTAGCAGAGTTTCCAGGAGGATCTTCTCCATGATCTTGCCAGGCACAGAGGTGAGACTGACCATCCTGTAGCTCCCCAGGTCTTCCTTTTGCCCCTTTTTAAAAATGGGGGTTATGTTTCCCCTTTTCCAGTCAGCAGGAACTTCACTGAACTGTCATGACTTCTCAAATATGATGGATAGTGGCTGAGCAACTTCAACTGCCAGTCCCCTCAGGACTCGTGGATGTATCTCATGAGGATGACCTCATCTCTCAGGTCCCATGGACTTGTGCACCTTCAGGTTCCTTAGATGTTCTTGAACCTGGTCTTCTCCTACAGCGGGCAGTTCCTCATTCTCCCAGTCCCTGCCTTTGCCTTCTGTGACTTGGGTGGTGTGGTTAGAGCCCTTGCCAGTGAAGACCGAGGCAAAAAAGTCGTTGAGTACCTCAGCCTTCTCCATATCCCTGGTAACTAGGTCTCCCATTTCCTTCTGGAGAGAGCCCCCATTTTCCCTAGTTTTCCTTCCGTCACCAACATACCTATAGAAGCTTTTCGTGTTGCCCTGCACAGCCCTGGCCAGATTTAATTCTATTGGGGCTTTTATGAAGACAGGCTGAGAGAGTTGGGGTTAGTCAGCCTGGAGAAGAGAAGGCTCTAGGGAGACCTTATAGCAGCCTTTCAGTACTTAAAGCAGGCCTACAGAAAGATGGAGATGGACTTTTTAGAAGGGCATGTAGTAATAGGACAAGGGGTAATGGCTTCAAACTGGAAGAGGGGAGATTTAGATTTGATATCGGGAAGAAATTTTTCACTACATGGGTGGTGAGGCACTGGAACAGGTTGCCCAGAGAAATTGTGGATGCCCTGTCCCTGGAAGTGTTCAAAGCCAGGCTGGATGGGGCTTTGAGCAACCTGATCTAGTGGGAGGTGTCCCTGCCCATGGCAGGGGTGTTGGAACTGGATGACCTTTAAGGTCCCTTCCAACCTAAACCATTATATGATTCTATGACAAGTGGACCTCATCAGGCCCCAGTAAACCAGGTTTCTCAAAGCCAACCCCATGGTCTAAGTAGCCAAACCCGTGGCTGTAGCACCAGTCCTGTAGCTATTTGTTGGTTTGCTAGATTCGATTGGCCCTACCAACTCCCTCCCCTTTGACTGGAAGGACTGATGAAAAAATCATGATGTAAATTCCAATAAATTCAGATTAGGATTCAGCTCTTCCTTTGGTTCCTCCTTCTCTGTAGGAGGTAGAGTTGGGATTTCACAATCTGGATCCTGCTTTGTGAATAGACAGCACTTTCAGGGTGTATCAGATACCTCTTCTGTCTTTTTACTTTGGAGGTACCTGTAAAGGAAGTTTTGTCATGAGTTAGCTCACCTCAATATCTTCATTAGACAATGAAGACCTTGCTGAATTCATGATTTGATTGGATTTAAAAGACACATCTCTTTGGACCCAGTAGATTCCAAGAAGCTCAGGAGACCATGCATGAATCTGAAAATCATGATGGAACTTGGTGAGCAAAAACAGTGGTCCCATACTGACCTCCTAGAAACTGAAACTGTGAGACTGTAATCCCTGATGACAGGAACAGGAACAGGAATGGGAACATCTTGCATCAGTTTAGTAAAAAATGGCAATGTAAGTATGTGTGATTAAAAACGCAGATGGAATTTATATATAAAGATACTTTGGGGCTGACACTGATGTTTTTTCTTTTCAGTTTCAAATCTTTTTTCTAGAATATAAAGTCTCTGACTCACAGGGTTTCCAGTACCAGAAAGGACTGTCTTTTTTGTGCCATGTGCCTATGGATGGAAGGAATTAAAGCATTACCACATTCTCTACCTTACTACGCATGTACTGCATGGTCAGCAAGGACAGAGTAGTGTGGATGGAGCTTTCTCAGTTAAGGTACAACAAGGCACTGGGAACTCCAATTTGAGTCTTGTTCTTCACTTTCCCTTTATGTTCATTGTGATCTGAAGTCCTTCCCATTAGACTGATGTAAAAGGTTGTGTGGCCATCCGGATAACCAGTGATTTGTTTATGTAGTCTGGGAATGCATTTACATAAACTTTGGTAATTTAGTCACCCTGAAACCAGATTAAAGTGTCTGGACAGGGCTTCATGCTCAGGTCTGTAGAATCCTGCTGGAGTTACACCGAGAAGATTTCTGCATGCAGACAGGGCCTATTTATGCACATTTTATTTCATTTATTCAACCCCCCCTTTTCCTTAGATAATTATATTTCCTAGGCAAGTTGTACAACTGCAGATAATCCACAGGGATGTCTATACTAGCTCTGTATTTTGAAATGCTTTTCCCACTCCTTCCCATTAGTCTTTTTCACCAGCTGGAATGCACAGTCTTATCTTGTGATGGATTAGCCCACATTTCCATATCTCAGGGAGATGAAGAGGAGTGCTGCTACCTGCTTTTTAATGAATAAATACATCATATTTTACCTATGGTCATGAAATTGGTGCTCTGAGAGATGGTACTATTATTAAAGCTAGTAACTTCATTAAAAAAGGAAGCCATGTGCTTTAAGATGAGATTTTAGACTACGAATACTGCCTCTATTATCAAATGAGTCCTCGATGTTGTTTGAAGGAGACAGTCACCTCGGAAAATGTAAGCCTTGAAGCCTTGTGGTTTAACTGTGTTTTGGAGCTGTATTTACCTGATTCTTTTAGTTTACGAAGGAGTACCTTGTGTAGTTTTCAAGGCAGTACTGGGCCCCTGCCTTTCCTTAAACTGCTTTAGTAGGAATAACTTTGCAAAAATTGTAGGACCCAGGTGATTTTGCTGTATGTGCAATGAAGAGTTACTGTGTTCTTCTGGATGTTCCCACAGATCCACTCAGTGAAACAGCACAGATAGAAAAAAAAATGACTCTGCCCTGCTAGCCACTGCACGTAAGGTTAGCCAGTGCACCCCTGTGGAAAGCTGAAATGCACTGAGGCTGCAGCCTTCAGGGTGAAAGAGAGAACCAGGTGACAGGTCAAGAATGAACTTCAATACTTTCTGTTCCCACTGTGGTATGCATGGGTCTGAGCCCTTCTTGGGGAATCAGCCCACTCATCTTGGTGCCTGCTGTTCCAGCAAGTGCATCTCTCACTGAATCGGCAATTCGTCCATGCTTTGTCCTGTATGGCAGCCTTCCTTGTATGGAAGATAGTAGTGTTATCTTTAGCTAAATAATGAATTAAGAATATAGTAACTTATTTGTTTTAAAGGGAAACACATGACAGTGTGGTCCATGCTCTGTCTTGTCATAGAAGTCTGAATTAAAATTTAAACTATTTAGTGTTCTGGATTTGTTGAGCTCTCAGAGAATAACTTCCAAGACTATATTTTATTTAGGTATGTTTTACAAGATACAAATACCAGAAATGTCTTTCCAAGGATTGAATATTCTTCATAATTTATAATATTGTTCAAAATAACAGAATTTCATCATCTAGATATTCTACCAGCTGATGTTATTGCGCTCAGCACCTAAACTAATTGTATGCTGCAAAGAGCTTCTCCTAACCTTCCCTCTCCCAGTTGCCAGACTGGAAAATAGGCTTTAATAACACATCTGGGAGTTCAATCTGGGGAGAAATGGACCTGAATATCCAAGTGCCCTGGCCACCCACTTCTCTTTTATGTCAAGGCTTCTCGAAGTTGATAAATATAAAATAACCCAGATACAAAATAATTAGAGCCTTGAAAGCTTTGGGTTTTCCCCAGAGACCTCCAGGCAGCCAGTGCAGCTGTCTGAGCAGCAGCGTAATGCTCTCCTGTCGTAAAGTCCCACTTAATAAGTGGGCTGCCAGGTGCCAAATTAGCTTTGGCGTCCGAATGGTGTCATTAAATAGAAGGAGAGATTAGGGCTAGACAGGGAATAGGCCAGCCTGAATATGAACCAACATTAATCCACAGCTTTTCCAGTTGCATATAAATCTTTCTGCAAAGTGCTAAACTGCTATGTCAACACTCAACAGGTAAGATTAAGAGCCAAGCAAAAATATTTATCGTTGTGTGTATGTTGGTCCTGTAAAGTATATGTTCATACCCAAACTGTTCTGATGTGTTATTTATAACACATGGTATCCAAGGGATATGGTATCCAAGGGATACCATGAACTTTTCTGTACCCCATATATACTTTCAAGTGTTTAGCAACAAAGCATGGCAGACATTGGTTCACGATGGATCTCCCTTCAAAATGTGGCTGAAATATTTAGAGTACTGGAATTCTGCACAATTTCCATTTTTTTCTCTCTTTGCTAAGGTATCTTCCCCATAATGGCAGGCCAAGCTAATACAGCATGGACTTACTGGGTTTTGCATGAAACATAATTCAGAGTGTGTTCAAAAAGCGGTATAACTTCTCTATTAAATACTGGGATCACTGGGAACTTGGGCAAAGGAGACAGTTTGCAGGACTTTGCATATGGTCCTCTGATGATCTGCTCTAAGCATAGGTGAAGGAGGGATCATGGTAGCTTTAAGCAGGAGTTGAGAAGTTCCATGGGGAACCTCTAAGAGTGGAAATAGATCAGGAGAAAACTTGGAGACAGATCTGGTAGCAGCCATGCTTAGGGGAGTATTTTGAGTAGCTCTTGTACACCAGGAAGAAGCCAGGCTGGATTCTGAGTATGAGTGATGCTCCTCTTGCCTCTTTCCACAGCATTGTAGATATATCTTTCTTTCATCTCTGTGTGTCCTATGGTAAACAGAACATTTCTCTTTCTCAGTTCCTACTGTGGCAAATGCTGGTGGGTAGGTTGGGCCTAGGTGGGAACTTAAGCTTTCTGATCGTTGATGTTACCTAGAGATCTCCTTGCTTCCTCTCCCAAAAAGGCTGTTGTGCATTGCATCCTTTCACAAAACACTGCCAGCAAGGGCTGAAAAAGAGGGCTCCATTTTGCAGGGCTTGGGTCATTAGTTCAGCTGACGTCCTCAGGTTAACCAGCATCCAGCCAGTCCTGGCTGGTGCTCTAAAGGCTGCAATGGTTTTCACCTGTTGGAGGGAGAGATCACAATTCTGTCCTTCAGCTATATGGGATCATTGGGGAAAGCTGATTTTGGCTTCGCCTCTTCTGTAATGTAACTTGAGTGGTTGAAAACAAAATCCTCAATCAAATAGTTCTTAATGGAGCTGGAAAGTGAAGCAATGTCTGCTTTGTGGATCTGACAGAGTGCCTTCTTGTTACGTTAATGTTAGAGCAATCCCAGGAGGAGATATAGTTTTGCCATTAGTTTCAGGAAAGCATTGTTTCTGCTGTTTATCCTCAAACAATCTTAACCAGTTAGGTGGCTGAAAAGCCTTGGCATTTCAAGGCTGACTTTTGTGTCTTCTGTCAGCTTCTGATACAAAGAGTAATTTGCTATTTTAATCCTGAGCTGAAATTATATCTGCTTTGTCGGAGGGGAACGGGAGAGAAGCATGGATTAAAAAAGAATAAAAGGAGCAGACTTCTGTTTTGTCAAAACACAGTAAGATTGTAGCACTTTCTGATCCACGCATTTTTGGCAAATAAATCATAAAGAGATGTTGCAATTATAAAAGCAGAATTAAGTGCAGAGAGCAGCTTGAATACAACCATTGTCCTGAGAGAAGCCTTGAGCAGTGTTTGAGTTAGAGAAAATGGCAATTGGATTTTGCTGTTTACTTTTTGCTGGGTAGGAATGGCAAACAATAATCTCAAAGGGACAAAGGACACTGAGTTCCAGTCTGGTCACCATCATATAAAGGTATAACCTCTTCATTGCTAGGAGTAGAAGATTTTCTTGGTTTATGCTGCAAAGATTGGGCAAAACTTGTTTCCACGTACTTCCAGACAAAATCTGGAAGGCATTACCTAATTCCAGCAGAGGGGTTATATTTTGCATTGGAGAGTTCTAGAACAGTTTTCTCAATGCAGAAGCAAGGCTAATAATTTGGTCACATGCTACCTTTGCCCTCTAGGTACTGTGTTTCCTCCTTGATTTTAGCATCACTCACACCGCTTAGCGAACACTAAAGAGATTTTGTTACCGTAGAAATACACAAGTGCCTGCCTCTCCCTCAGCTGTCAGCCACAGAAACCTGTGAGATTATCCCACAGGTGAGCAGAAACAGGCAGGCAGCAGAGGTAAACAAGATGATTCATGCAGGTCTCTTGACCTCAGCAGTGCTTCTCCTTCAATCCTGGAACCACCAGCAAATTTAGTCCACTGGTATTCAACCGCTCTCCAAATGAAACAGGATTCCTTCTGCGAGATAGTGCCATGGGTTTTAACAGCAGTAATGGTAGCCGAGTACCCTACCCACAGGTTATTGTCGCTGTCAGACCTCAGTTAAAGATGGGTTATTTTCTTGTCTCCCCTCAACAAATTTTCAGTCCAGACACCATGGTCTTGAGGCAGTTTCGCCAGTAAAGTCCTGCCTGGAGTAAAGGCAAGGCAACCAATGGCACGTATGCACCAGAACATGCTCAGGCCTCTGGCACCGCAACCAGGCCACTAAATGTTCTTGCTAATGCCATTCAGCTGCTGGAAATTAATTGTTCTATGGGCAACTACAATTATCAGGACAATCAGCAGAGGGAATAGCTGTCTTTCTGAATCAATGAACCAGAAAATAGGCTTTTGAGAGGATCACCATGATCTCTGGCCAACATCAACAAAAATGATTCCAGCGCTAATAAGCTATCGTGAGGCCATTCAGTGGCTTTATTCAGAGTTCTTGTACCTTCCCTTCTCCTGTCCTGCCTCTCACTGGGTCTGGGAACAGTGAGCTCTTCTTGCAAGTAGTAGCCATTATGCAGGAGCTGGTTGCAGATGCTCTGTGAGCCACCCGTAAAAATGGCAAGGCTAGTCTTACAGTACTTTTTCGGTTACTATATTCACTGCTGCTGCTTGCCACCACACTGCATATGCTGGAATATCTCCAACTTGCAGAAAGCCACCTTAACTTAAAAAAAAAAGAAAAGAAAAGAAAAGCTGATTCTGTGTCCGCTCATAGTAACAAGGACACTGTTTGAAATCCTGCCAAACCATGTTCTTTTACCAGGTATATCAGCGGGAGATTTCCAGGGTGTGTGATGCTTTGGAATAAGTGAAAAATCAGGCCTGGTGGCACAGTTCCTAAATATAACAGAGGGAACATTTACTAGTGTAATATTACTCCTTAATGCCAACAACTTCAGTGTATGTTCTCCATATTTAAAAAAAACAACCACAGTAACATGTGAGTCTAGGGACTTTGGAGAAGGGCATTTAGACTTTCTATTAAGAATATTTACTGCATCTGGAAGCATATTAGATGTATTACCGTATTAAAAAAAAGGAAAGAAATCCTGCATCTTTTTTTTTATGGGAAAGAAACAGTGTCTTTCTGTTTGTCATCACAGGTGCACATGTGTATGGTGGGGAGGGTAAATTGCCTATCTAACCCACACGGGAGGGAGGTGGAGACCACACTTTTGGGTCCGAGTTGTTCTGGCCATGTAAAGCAGGTGGGTAGGGAGCTGAAATAAAGCTAGGAATGAATGGATGGAATGTATTTGTTTACAGCAGCAGATGCAAGCCATACAGTCTTGGTACCCACTCACGGGAGAAAGGATCTGGCTCCCCTGCACTTCAGACTCTCCCTCAGCAACACCAGCATCAGCTTGCCTTCAACACAGGTGCAGACATCTCAGGAGTGCAGCCACAGCTGTTTGCAGTCCAAGCCACTGCAGGCCATCCTACTGCCTGCTGTGGCCTTGCCTGGGTTGGTGAACGCTCTTTATGTTGCCAGAACTATCTGTGTCATACATGGGAATTTCAAGGGGGTAGCATGGTGTGAAAGAGTATTATTGCGTTGAATTGCTCTTTATGGAAGCAGGCCTTTACTATGCAGTAATTTGGGGTTAAGTCAGAACTTAATGCTATGCAGAGCACAGTTATGCTGTGAGCAATGAAGAGCTGTTAAAATCATGAGCCAGTCATGATGGATACTGACATGAAGTTCTCTGTGGGCTACCAGCTGAAAGGAGTGCAGGGAGATATAATCCCATAAGAAAGTACATTTAATTTTGCATACATTGTGGCTTTAACCTAATCAGAATTTTATTGATTGATTCTCTGAATGTGTTTAGGTTTTTTGTTTGTTTTCAATTTTTTTGCTATATCATTTTCCTATAGATGGCTCAGGTGTGCCAAGTCATGCTGGTGATTAAAAAAGAAGAAAACTCTCTTAAAGGTGACCATAGAGAAAGATCTCCTCTACAGATATGAAGGGTACATAGTGTTCTCTTCTGTCTTTCAAGATACTATGCTGCTTAAACACATTCAAGTCAGTGAGCCCACAATGGTAAAAATGTAGGCATATTCTATTACGGTATTTTGCTGTAGTCTTTCCTCCTTCCTTCCTCACATCACAAGGTACCCTTTGTACCTTGGGTATTAGCTTTAATAGCTGGAAAAAAACCTTTTTTTTAAGAAAAAAAAGTTTTTATATTTAACTTGTAAGAGAACTTTCAAACACAATACATGTGATTGCAGCTTGGTTACTTGTTATTGGCTATACGCTCAGAGGGTGTAGCATGGCAGAGTCCTGCGGTTTCAGTAAAGCTCTGTAACTTACAGTAGTACGGCTGGTAAGGCCAGTCCTAATATACACAGAATTGGGTGCTGCTAAACACAAAGACATACTTACTTCAAAACTGGATTGAGTTGTTTAAGTTACATTTCCAGATTTTTTTTTTTAGTCACACTATTTTGGAGCTTCACATGCCCACAGCCCCTGACATGAGAGTCTGTTATAACCTGCTTCAGTACAAAATCAGCTGGTCTGAACTGCCATTAAGGTGGCCAAGCTAAAGGAAGACACCTTATATTTTAGTAAAGTGGACACAGCTTTGGGGGTATTAATTATCACCAAATAGGGGGCAATAAGCTTTTGTGAACACTAACTTCTTAAATGCCCCAGTTGATTCCGCCAACCAGTATTTAGCAACGGCCTCCTTTGGCTTCGTTTAAGCTGATTCAGGGCCTTGACATAAAACTAAATCAGTAAGTTCTATGTAGAATGGAGTAAAAATTATCTCCAAGTTTAAATTGGTTTTAACAAAGCCAAAACAATTTCTTGTGGACTCAAATCAAAACCATAAGCTGGCCACTTGAAAGAGGATGAGGCAAGCTCTAATTTTATCCTGCTTTCGCAAGAAAACAGACTTTATGATAGCATCTTGTTTACATACACGTTTCTGTTCTTCCCACTCTCCCCAGATCAGTTTTGATTTTGCTAGCCAGTTTTGTAAAGTTGATTAAGGGATACAAATCTCAAAGATGGTATGTTCCAACAACTCCTATGCAAATTTATGTCAGGGTAGACAAAGAGATGTACACAAATGTTGTGATCTACCAAAGAGGCAATGCGAATTTAGTCATATCAGGCACAAAATTCCCCCCAAAAAACAGACAGAAAAGAGACATAGGAAAAGAAACCTTGCAAGCTCCACTTGCAAGATCTTGGTTCTTTCAGAGCATCCAAGCATATTTAGCACCAGAGCAACATCACAACAGGTCGTTCCTGCTAGTTTAAATTCTTTGTACCACTGCAATCTGCCCCATCTGTGTCCTTCTGAATTCCCAACAGTGGAAGATACTCAGCAGTTCTCAACAATTTGATGCTGATTTAAATTGCATCTCAGTTTGCTCATACTGACAACAATTAACCTGAAGACCTGCTCTTTTTTTTTTTTTTTCTTCTTGAGCTATGTATTTTGTGTGGTAGGAAGAGGGAAGATCCTTGACTTCAGTGTCTTTGCTGTATATGCTTAGAATAACAGAGCATACATGACTGAATCGATTCCTGGTTAAATTCTGCTGAAGTAAATTGACTGACTGGGTTCACAGTCCTGGTCTCTGGCTTCTCTCCCAGCAGCAAAGAAGCAACTTCCATTGAGTGATTCTGTGAGTGTGCTGGGGAACGTGGCTGTGGTAATGGTCCGGTGTACAACATGACTACAGAGAAGGGAGGTGCAGGCATCTGCCTGTTCAGCTATCAGAAATCAGCTGTCCTTGATGTGCTTTTAAGCACTTTGTCCCTTTCACCTCTCGCTCTTACTGGAGTACAATAACAACACTAGTAATTTGTGATAATTAGAAAAGAAGAAAGGAGTCATCGATTGAAGTTCAAGAAAAGAATTATGTCTGTAGTTTGTCCTTTCTGGGCTCTAGTTTGTCACCAAAAATAAATTCTTCCTAGGCAAAGCTCACAGGATCTTGATACACTCTGATGATTATGGATTACAGAAAAGAGAAAGCTGTCCTCAAAGACACTGTCTGTCCTTGTTTGAGTATATATAACAATGTGGACCTTGTCAACCACACCTACTGCATTTTTAAAACATCTTTCCATGCAGCATTTAGAGGTGTGCAAACTTTAACCTTTGGGGGATACTGGGCCAATGGGTAGACTATAGCTTGTGTAGGTCGTTCAGTTGTGTTTAACGGAGAACTTGTCTGAAAATTGTTTTACTATGTTCCTGGGTTTTGAGCTGGCATTGTCCCAATATGATGTTTAGTCTTTCCAAATACTTTAGGAAACTTTGAGTGTGGCATTTTCTCTTTTTTACCTACTCCTCCTCAGGGGTCTGCTCCCACAAACTCCCTGTACGCATATTTTACTGTCTTCAGTTTCCTACATATGGATGTGGGATACAGTAATGACAATGTCAAACCAGGCTACGGGTCAGGAAGAAGAAAGGACTGACTCACTGCCTGAAAGCAGGGAATCAGTAATGAGATAAAAAGCGGTTCTGCCAGTGACTTAAAGCTGCTCATTCTGTTATCAGAAAGAAGATTATTTCTACTGCTATTTGTTCAGATAGCTCTGTGAGAAACATCTAATGACTGCCACACTAAAACTAAAATGTTGCTTGAAAAAGGATCACTTCTCAGGCTGTTCTTGCTGTGTTTGTGAAGGTACAAGGGTTGCTTCCACTATCTTTATTTGCAGATGTTTGGAAAGAACAGCTAATCAGTCACAAAACGGTATTTCCCCCAAGCACCTGAATATTTCCCCCCAGTCACAAACTGCTGTCAGCTTCTTAGTTACCCATTCACCTTTTCTTCTCTGGTTTGGCAGCCGATAGTTCCCAAGCCAAGCTCTCACCGAAGAGGCCACAGGTTCAGCCTTTCCACCAGGCCAGTTGAGGTTCTGCTTTGCCTCTGCCACATGGGAGCTGCTGCCCCGCCCCATCTCCTGTTTGCTGTATGGTTCCTCCTGGGTTTTCTGGTGCTTGGAAAAAGGGGGATTTGGCTTTTGTTCACTCAGTCTTAGTGAAAATAGGATTTCCAAAACTCAGTCAGCATTGCTGTTGGGTTTGAAATTTTTCCACTTAAGAATAAAGAGTTTGACACACAGCCCTTTTATTTTGAGTTGGGTGGCACTGAAATGGGTCTCTGCTATTACTATCTCTTCCCACCCCCCCTCTTTTTTTTTTTTTTTTTTTTTTTT
>VFFE01007119.1:3383991-3450032 GCA_008921705.1 Burhinus oedicnemus | reverse complement strand
CCCCCCCCCCCCCCCCGGGAAGCCCGGCTGCCAGCTGTCGGGCAGCGGCGCAGGCAGGGCCCCCAGCACCTCCTGCCCTCGGCCCTGCAGGCTCAGGGCCGGCTGGGATCGGGGCAGAGGAACAAAAGAGCCTTATCGGAGGATAAGACCAGGGACAAAATCAGCATCAGCCCCGGTCCCAGCCTGCCCCCACCCTGGGGGTGCAAAACGCCTCGTGCTGGGGGCTGCTTGTCCTCCCTGTCCCTGGGTGAAGGATCCCTGCGGCTGCTCGGCCCTGTCTCCCTCCCAGAAGAGAGTTTCTGCCCCAGTGCCAGTGACTGCGGGCTAGGCTGAAGGGTCCTGGTCTGCTGTGGGTCGGTTTTGCAGCATCTGCCTCCCCAGACAGCGCTGGGCCAAGCGTCGCTTTGGACCAGACCAGAGCTACAGATGTGCAGGAACTGGTCCCAGTGAGAAATGGGGCAAAGACCCCCATGGGGTTTCCGAGCTCTTTGCAGCGTGACTGTGTTGGCTCACGGGATCTGGCAGCCTTTCTGTCCAACCAGTAGACCCAGTTTGGGATGGAGATTGGCACTGGGATCAGGATCAGCATTGAGGTTGTGTTTGGGACCAGGAATGGGACCAGAAGAGGGAGCAGGGCTGGCATTGGGAGTGGCTTTGGAATCAGGATTTGGATCAGCCATGCAGGGACAGGTTTGGGCTGGTGGGTCTGCTGCTGTATTTCCTTCTCTTGAATAAAGTGCCTGCCTTCAAACAACCGCAAGGAAGTTTCCAGATCAAACCCACTCTCTGATGCTGTACAAGATTTTGGGGACTATGAGTGTGGGGTCCAAGCCTCATCCATCAGCAGACACTATATTTTGCCATCCCTAGCCAAGGCCCTGGGGACAGAGGCAGTCACTCCTAGACCATACTTGCAGCTCCCAACAGCTACAGATGCACTTGCTACTTGTTCCAATGTCAGTGTGGCTGACATAATTACTAATAATAATAATAATAATAATAATAATAATAATAATAATAATAATAAATTATTATTATTATTATTGTTATTATTGTTATTATTGTTATTATTGTTATTATAATTACTATTTTTTTGTTTGTTTTGTTTTAGAACTAGACTCCCCAAGGCAGAAACATGCCCCATTCTGCTCATATGTGGTGCCCCCCTACATCACTAGACCCTGGGCAAGTAGGGTCCAAATGATTTGTCTGGCTCCCAGCACTGGTAGGAAATCCTGTGCACAGACAACCGAGCAGCATATACTGCCTTCCTGTGCATGTCTGCCCTTAAACCCATTTCCTAGGCTGTTTCTGTTCGCAAATACACAGGCATGCATCAGACAAGAGGAGATCCCTGATGCCAGCTGCATTTCCAGTCACTTCCTCACAAGCTCCAGCGGCACTCCAGGCTTGGCTCTAGGACTCTGACAGCTTTGGAAGCTGCCGTGCATCCCATCTCGCCAATGAACAGGGTCAAGCTCTCCTGGCACCAGTCACCAGTGTGGGTTCGGCCATGGGGCAGGGCTGACCCCAAGCGTTCCCAGAGGCTTGCGTTGTGGGGAGAACCCTGACCGGGCTGGGGGACATTACCTCCACAGCTGGGACAGAGGGGGCCAGCTGCTGGGCTGTGGCGACGGCTGTAGCAAGAGTTAGTCTAGAAATATCTGCTGGTGGCGCAGGGACAAGTATCCTGAAAGGGTCTGGCTTAGGGCAGAAAATCCCCGGAGACTGTTGTACTGAATTTCTCTCTGAAGCCAAGCCGTGTGCTGGGAAAGGCTGTGCCCAGGCAGGCGGAGAGAGGAATGCTCAGCAGCGACAGGCTTCGGTGGGATGCTCCGGTAACGAAATGAACGTATCTTCATGAGAGAGAGAGAGGGGCAGGGCGGCTCGGGGTGGGGGGAAACGGCAGAAAGCGGGGAAGGGGGGGGTAGTCAGCCGGCGGGTCGCAGTGACGGGGAGGAGCAGGGCCCGGCGGTGGGGAACCTGCAGCAGCGTTAAAACCCCCTTTACCAGTGGGTGTCACTGCAGGACAAGGAGCGTCCGGCGCCGGAGGGCGGCCGGGGCTGCGCGGCGGGTCGGGACCCCGGTACCGGGCTCCGCCGGCAGGGCCGAGGCAGGGGGGAGCGGAGGGGGGACACCCGGCTTGCGGCTTGGTTGTGCCCCGCAGTGAGCTTGGCCACGGGCTGGGGACAGTGGGGAGCGGGGTCCGCGATGGGGACGAGTCCGAGGTGGCATCTCAGGACTCCGGCCATTTGGGGAGTGACTCTGTCCAGGATTTTGGGGTGCAGTGGGGCAGGTCTGTTGGCTACAAGCCCCACGGAGTGGTTGTTTGACTCAGCTATTGCTTTTTGGGTTTCTGGTCTCTGCTGCCTTCCTGGACTGCCCCAAATCAGCAGGTCTGCATGGGCTTGGTTCACACCGTGTTTGTTTGCTATCCTTTTTCCAGGGATGTGGGACTCGCTGGAGATGCTTCCTTCCCTGTGCACACCCCAGGGACCTGAGCAGTTGCTGCAGACAGGCACAGATGCTGTGGCTGGACCAAAAGCTGGATGTGGCTCCCGCCAGGCAGCAGGGCAAACCTCATGCCTGGGTTTCTCGCACACTCGTAAACAGTGTCATTTCTAGCAAGGCAAGTCATTTAAGGGCCAGCTTTCTCCCTCCCTGGGGAGGTGGGAAAGGTCTCTTGTTATAATCCACCTCTGCCAGCATGGCAAACCCTACTGTTATCCTCCTAGTTATTTTAGATGGGTTTTATTTAGAGGCCTGTACTAAAAAGAGGGAACGAAATACCAGGGTTTCCCCAATGTGGAGCAGGTGATTTCTTTCCTCCCTCAGCTCAGGTGTGGGCAGGGTGGAGTTTGCTACAAGCTGCTTCCTTATATAACTGGCAGGTTGAGGCACAAATTTTCCCTAAGGAGGGGCTGCTGGAAAAGCCAGAGCAGCTGCTGTGGAGCCTTCCTTGTCCTGGGAGAGGTAAGAAAAGCTGCCCCTGCAGTTTACTTTGTTCTTGTGTCTTGAGCAATGGCATTTAATGTTTTCAAAGACTCTGTTCTTTGAGGTTTGGTTTTAAAAGTTTGGCTGGAAGTCAAGGTGGGGGACAAGCCCTGGGCTCAGTGTGGCTTCTGTGTGTCCCCTGGCTGCTGGTGAGTCTGTGTAGGAGGGCTGGGCTAGTCCCAGTGCTGAGGTGCGTAGGGCAAAGTCATGCTGGGCACATCCACCCCCTTTGCAGTGCTCATTACCGACTCCTGCATGAGCTGGGGATGCAGCTGGGGCTGTCCGGGATGGCAGATGTCACCCCCTTGGAGCATGGCCCTGGGGTGCCCGAGCCATCCTGGGGTGAACATGCCTGAGCTCTCCGAGTGCCAACAGGGTGCTGAATACAAAGACTGAAAGCTAACATTGGACTTAAATATTATCTGATACAGTCTGAGATATAACAGTAGATGTGAGAATTGGACTACTTAAAAGTAATTAATTATTCCTCTAGCAATTTTGGAGCTGCACAATTAAAGCAGTTGCAGTTATTACCAAGTGGTATTTTCTTAAGGTGAGATGCCCTATTGGGAGGAGATGGATTGTAAATGTGCTGTCACCTGTTGGTGACCGGGCTGGGAGTTTGGGTGCTTTGAGGTTGAGTTGGTGTTGGTGGAGTTTGAGTTTGTTCAGCAACTGCTTGGAGAGGCTGAGCCCTGAGGGACACCAGGCACCAGCAGCTGTTTGAGGGTGAGTGTGGAACTGGCTGGGGCCATCTTTAAGTAAAGGCATTGCTCTGTGGCAAGGCCTCTGTTTGGCAGAGCGCTTAAAGCAGGTGTTTGGGTGCCTTCACACAGGCAAGGGCTTTGCTGAATCAGGTAGTGATGGGAAGCTTATTTGGCAATGAAATGAGAAGGACTAATGGATTATGAGATATTATAGACTTGATATTGACTGGGATGTGGTTGCATTTAATATATTTGTTCAGAACAGACAGTAAAGGCAACTGTCCTGCTTTCCCTGTGGGGCTGTACTGGTGCGAACGCTGCCCTGCTCCTGGTGCGAGTGTTGTTACCTGGAGCACAATGAGAATCGTGGTGATCAGACCGAGTAAGGTGTTGTGTGTCTGACATGAAGCAATGAACAGGCTGAGACAGAATCATTCCTCTCATATTTATGATTTATTTGGCTATACCTGCATTAGCATAACTTTTTAAAACTGGAGGGAAAGTCTCGGCTCTCGCAGGGTCTAAGGGCTGTGGTGCCCAGCACAGTGCTGCGCTCTTGCTGTGTGGATGCTCTGGGGAAGAGGACTGCGTCTCGCAGGCACTTCTCAATGGGAGGCACTGAATGCCTTTTTACGAGCATCACGGTCTGGAAAAGTACTGAGATGAGGCCCAACCTATAACGAAAGGAGCAGATAGACGATTGGTTACAGTGAGCAGCCGGCCAAAGAGTATCGGTTATAGCACAAACAGGGAAAAGACTGCAGATTAGCGCCAGGGTTTTTGCCTGTTTGGGAGATGTTGCTCCAGCTGAAGTTAAACACTTAACCTGTTTAAAATGAGGACTAGTTTTCTGATTGACTTCAGGAGATTCTTATAATGCTCTAGTAACAAGATCCTGTAACCTTACTATGGCGTGTTGGTTATCTGAATTTTTCAAATGCTGACATGACTTAAGATGGACCCTGAAATAAATGTGACTTGTTTTCTACAGCGCAGGACTTGTGTGCTTCACTGAGGGAGCGAGGACAGGCTTGGAGTTCCCAGGGAAGCCCCCATTGGGGTCAGGGACTCGTGCATGACCTGCCCAACAAACACACGAGCGGCATCTCCCCAGGAATCCCCTTTGAGGTGGGGAGGGGGTGAAAAAAATGCCCTTGACAAATAAACAAAGGGGGATTCATCTGGGGCAGAAAGGTCCAGGGGCTCTTTGGGGTGAGCGGTGGGTTTACACACGGCTGCATGCGGCAAACCTATACAGTAGATGCGGAGTTACTGAGGTGCGTGAGTGTCTTCATGTACGCAGTGGGTTTACCATGGGGGCCCACGGGCTTTACCTGCCCTGACACAATTCCTTGTGCCATACATCT
Source organism: Burhinus oedicnemus (assembly GCA_008921705.1). NCBI lineage: Eukaryota > Metazoa > Chordata > Aves > Charadriiformes > Burhinidae > Burhinus > Burhinus oedicnemus. The sequence goes on along the minus strand of VFFE01007119.1, from coordinate 3,444,964 downwards.
GCCTCGTGTGGATGTGCCGAGCTGCCTCCCGCTTCCCCCACCCTGCTCAGCCTGGCTGGATGTCAGGTTTTGCATATGTAAAAATACACAGCAGTCTTTGCCCTGAAAAGCTTGCTAGTGATCTCATTAATCAAGACAAACAAAGAGTATTTAGCTATTCCTCCTCTCTAGAGGAAGGTGTTCAGGTACTTAAATATGCATTTGAGTGTCTAACTTCAGACGGTTGTTTCTGGATGTTTTTGCTTTCTCACAAGTAGCAGCAGTGACATAACCCCTCACCGGGAGGGAAAGGTGGGGGAGGCACAACCAAAGGCTGCTGAAGTAGGTGGGAGCCCCTGGGAGCTGGCAGGGACAATCCCCAGCTGGGCCAACTCCAGCCTCCCATTAAAGATGCAGGAGTTTTTCCCCCTTGGAGCTGGGATTGTTAGAAAAATCCAATCCCTGCAGGTAAAGGAAACTGAGCTGCTTCTCTTGAATGTGTTTCTGCCTTCCCCATTGTGCTCCCTGCCCACCAGTGCTGGGAACTGGGCAGGGGGAAATTTCTGCCTGGGATTTAGATGAAGCCACAGGGGAGGAAACAGTTTATTCACTCCAGTCTTGGTACAAAGCTCCCAGGTGAGAAATCCCACACTGAGCCACAACTGGCAGTAATTAAAATTAGCAGAGCCCTTGACAAAGTTATGAGGGATGCCAGCTTCTGCCCTCAGCATGAGTAAGTGGGAAGCACCAGGTGTAGGACAGGGCACAAGTGCTATTTTAAAAAATGAGAAACCCTCTCATAATGAGGGACAGTTGAGAAGTATGGATTAGTCCCAGGCCAGTAATTAGAGTCAAGATAAGGGTGTCCTTGGGTCAAAGGTCTTATTATGACAGAGACTGCTGTTGAGAAGTCAATGCCAGTGATGAATCCTCATCTCTGATTCTTCTAATTCATATTTTAAATGATGAACCCAAAGGTACTTCCTCTAGAGACAGCTGATGATCTTTACCATTACTCTGATGTGGTTATGGGCTGTTATGCCAGGATTTTGTCTGGATTGTGGATGGGGAGTGTTGGCTGTAGCAGGACAGGAATACAGTTTGTAGGCACAACCTTGGTGGTTTTCCCTGCAGGATGATGGAGCTGCAATGGTTTTCAGCTGCTGATTAGAAGCAATGTTTTCCTGTTGTTCTTTGCATTTGTTATTGACAAATTAAAACCTGCAGAACCCTTGCAGCTGAGATGTTGTAATGTCAGTGCTTGCTTCAAAGAATTAGAAGGGGCGATAAAAAACCATTATCACTCCTAAAAGTTAAATATGTATTTGGGGGTTATTTTCATTTGGGATTGTCAGTTATGATAATGTTTTAAATCGGAGGACTGTAAATGATCATTTGTCAAGCATTAATCCAACCACATGCGTGTTGCAAGCAGAAGCAGGTATGTTAATGGAAGGCTAATAAATGGCATGTGAGATGCAGAAAGGCTAAGCTGGTACAGGGAAGGCAGAGCTGAGCTGAGGCAGATTGACAGGGCTCCTCTGACAGCAGCAGAGTGCACACCCCAGAGACTGACCAGGGTTTCGTGGGTGCTGTTGGCATTGGGCTTGTCGATGTTGAGGTGGGTGCTGGGGTGCGTGTGCCATAGCTGCTGGGCACTGTGAGCACCCTCGGGTGGTCAGTAAGCTGCTGGGGGGGAAGCTACATGAGAATCACCCTGGAAGGTGGTGGGGGGGAATTTTTAATTGATATAGGTGGATTAAATGGTTTGTGGGAGGTGTTGAGAATGAACCCATGAAAAGGGCTAAAGCAAGTGATAAGCAGCACCAGGCTCTCCTCCTGCCCTGGAAGGATCCCTGCTCGGCTGCAGGGAGATGTGGCTGTATCCGCTCCTCTCCCAGCACCGGCCTGGCTCTGCCCGTCTGCTCAAAGGCGGCTTCCCAGCCTTGGACGATTTTTCACTTTAACAACAATGCTGCCCCTAGACTCAGCCTAGTTTTTCCATCTATCCATTTGATCGAATCCTTTTAGCGGGTGACAAAACACTTTCTTGAGCTCTCTTTACAGGAAACTAATCTCTATTCCTTTTTAAAAACCTCCTTCATTTACAAGAGTCTAACAAAACCTAGGCCTTTTAAGTCCTCTCTTTTTTTTATCATCCCCCCCCCCCAAAAAAAAAAAAAAAAATCCAACACAACAGTGCCATGTTTGTAGATTTTTTTTTCAGGGGGGAGGAGGGAATAAAAATACACAATATGGAGAGGGGTAAGGTGTACACACTGACGCACGCCGCGCCAAGCATCCCCGTACAGGCAAAAACCGCGCGTGCACATCGAGATGCAAATGATTTCCGTGAAGCTATCACTTGTAAAGCTTGACAGAAAATAATGAGAAACACTAAATCTTTTATAAGGTCAACACTCAAGCAGCTGTCAAACAAGAAAAGAATTTAGCGAAAGATCCGCAAAAACTTCCATCGCCTCATTAAATCCAACAGGGCCGGGGCCCGGCGTGGTGAGGAGGCACCGGGGCGCCTCCGTTTTGTGTCAGTAATTTGCGGCGGAGGAAGAGGGAAGACGAAACAGCCAGCGCCGAAGGGGCCTTGGGGGAGGCTGGGGAATCGTTAGTGCGCCAGGAGCGGCCTCGGCTCCTAATTGGAAGCATTGGGCATTATCAACGGAGGATTTGCCTCGGCTCCCTGACAGCTCTCTAGGCCTGGAATGATAGCCCACTTGTCAGTGTAAAAGACCATTAAAAACAAACCATTTTGATTTAATTGGAGGCGGTGCGCTGGGGGCCCAGGTGAGGCGCTTCATCAGCCGATGTTGGCTGCTGATGCCTTTTTCCCCCTGTATTGATGGCTTTTTTTTTTTCCTCCCCTCCCTTTCAAAAACTGTCTAGGAAAGAGAAAGAGGTGCTGAAAGATCCTTCACAGCTGCATTGAGAGTGGCTTTCAATAGGGTTGTCAACAAATGCTATGACAAGTTAGAGAGAGGCAGGTATTTTTAAAACAGACGTTATTCTGTCCAAGATGAGCTGCGCTCGGAGGTGTGTGGTGGATTATCAGGGTTACAAATACTGTGGCTTTTCCTGGTGGTAGCGCGCTTAACCAGTTTAATGAATGAGGTTGATCTTTCTCTCCCCACCTTTCTAATTCCAAGAATGTAGGGAAACGCAGGACAAGGGAGTCTGGGCTAAATGGTCCTTATTTGCTTCAAACCCAGGAAGGTTTCAAAAAGTGCTCAGCAATTTTTGGCTGCTGTATTTAATGCCTCCCGGAGATTTGGGAGGCTTTTTTTGCTTTCTGAAAATAAGGGCCATAGATGTTTGTAGGAGTTCACTGGTTACTTGGTCTGGGCAATAGTGTGAGTAAAGGAGAATTAACCCACTGGAGCTGTAACTCAGCGTGTGGCCCCCTTGGCAGATGTCCTGGGGTCAGACCAGAGCTGGCAGCTTCCACACCGACCTCGTGTGTTTCTGAGATTTGAATCCTGACCTTTTTCATGCCAGGCAAGAGTTTTACTTCAAACTAAGTTGTCTGTTGGTAAACAGCATCTCTGCAGAAGGCAGAATAGGTCCGTGAATGAAACCCCCAAGTCCATTTAAAAAGCACTTCTGTGGATTTGTGTATGAAAAGCAGGTAGCCCTGAAAGCAAGAGTAGGGGCTCACCTGTAACCCAGCACAGCATGTGTGGTTTTACTCTGCTGCAAGCACCCCATATTTGTTCCTTCACAGGTGAATATCTCCATAACAATCATGGGTATTGGTTGCCAACAGTGGCTTGTGGTGCCGTTGGACACCAGGGCTTGGGTGTAGGTGAAGCCTGCCCTGGAGTCGGCTCAGGCTATAAGGCTGCACAGGGAGGGGTGGTGTTTTCTTGTGTCAATCTGGAGATGGAGAGCAGTGAAAATGGCAGAGGAATGATGGGTTACCATGTGTCTGAGGGAGACACGAGGAAGGGCTGAGCATGGCAGAGGGCAGAGTTAGGTTGTGATGGAGAAGTTGAGCGTGCAGGGCACATGCAAAGGGATACTGGGAAAGGCTGGACCATGGAAATGCTTTGTGGTGATTCGAGCAATTGCATCGCTGGAAGCCTCAGCTGTCAGGCAGAACAAGAAAACCCACAGAATCTGCAAGAAAATATAGTGATGGTGACTGAGGCGTGGAGCCTGCATTTAGTCACAGAATGGCTGCGGTGTGGGAGGTGACGTCTCTGCTGTGGTCCCAGTGGAGATGTGCAGGGATTATGCCCAGGGTAGCTGGGTCTCTGCTGCTCATTTGGAACCCTGCAGGGCGTTGTATTTTCTTTTTGCATTGTGCCTGTTGTAGGCAGGTCAATGCTGAAGGCCACTGATTTTCACTGCTGGGCTGGGACCCACCAATTGATGTCACTTGGGCCATAGAACGGCCATCAGGTGACACTGATTTTTTTAAAATTTTTTTTGGTCAGCCAAAATCCCAGCTAAAGGGAGGTTTGATCTGGTACCATGGTGACAGAAAGCTCTTGAACTCATTACTTTATTCTTTAAGCACTGTTTAGGCCCCAGGAGACAAGTGTTATAACACTCCAACTCCATGAAGTTTTGCTGCCCTCAAAGCTGGGAGGATAAATGCTGTATCTGAAAAGCCAGCCCACCATGTGCTGCGCATATCAAGCCTAGGTTATTTGCGTAGAATCTATGGCTTTTCTGACAAGACAACAGTTGCAAGATTACATGAGCTGTGCTTGTCAGTTCAGCTCTTTAGACAAAAATAGAGGTAAGGCATTAAAAAAAAATGTGGAACATTTTTGTGTGTATGTGTTAAACCTCAACTGTTAATTCTGATGAAGGATCAGGCTGTGAGCAGATATCGGATCCCTGGTGAGAATCAAATTCTGGAGCCCAGAATTTTGCTGCAAAGTTTATACAGTGGGGATTCCTTTAATTACTTTCAGTGGAAATTTACCTGACAGAGCTTTCCCAGGTAACGCAAGGCATACGCAGGAGAGCCGCTCAGCCGTTGACAGAGCCTTTGATTTTGTGCCAGGTTGCAAATTAAGTCTTTTGCCAAGGTACCCGAACACTTGCTCGTCAATTGCTTATCGCTTATTCATATCGCGCATCGAGCGCAGCTCGTTTCATCTGCTCGGGAAGGCAGCGCATGTTGACAAAAGTGTTGTCCAAAGTTGCTGCATTTTCTTTCCTCTCCCTGTTTGGTCAAGTAAACAAGAATATTCTCCCTGGAAAGCCACCTTGAATGTCTGTGCCAGTTGGAATTCTCTAACGAGCAAAGGAAAAACGCTGGTGTGTGTCAGTGGCACATGGTGCATGGAGCTATTTTGACACATGGGTAAATTCTGTCCTACATCACTGCTGTGTGAGGTGTTGCTACTAGAATCCTTCAGGACTGACTTGACAGAGCCCTGGAAATCTATTGCGGCGTGGCCAGCATTGACTTACTGGTTTGGATTGTGCCTATCGAGCATTCAGACGGAGGTAGCTGGAGCCTCATGCTGGGCTGGCAGAGGCAAGGCTGTGAGGATGCTGTATTTTGGCACCAACATCCTTTTCAGAGTTTGGTTGACAGCGAGGATGCCATTCTGCCTGGGCCAGCATGATGTTAGTGATGAGTGACACAGGGACAGGACACATCCCATGAGCATGGCAGCAGGAGTATTTATTTATGTCCATGCTGGGTGCCTGAGGTACAGTCCTCAGGGAATGTAGTCCCACCTCTACAAATAAATGAAGTCTTGGTGTACGGTTCCAGCAGTATTGGCAAAACCCAAGCACAGGAATTACGTCACTGCAGGTAGAGGCCATTTGCCTTGGGGGGTGACTGAGGAAGAGGAGGGCAGTAGAAGCATCTCGTTGAGGTGAGTAAAGAGTTAACTTCTGTTTGGTTTTGCACAAAAACCCCCCAACTCAAATTCAGCAACTTTCCCTAATGAACTGCCCATCAGGACATGACTGGCTCCCTTAGACCTGTTTGTCTCAGCAAGTTGGAGGGCCCAGGAGACCACACGACAGGTTGGTCCTTCAGAGTGAGATGCAGAGAAGGAGCGATCACCCGGTGTGGGAGAGTCTGTAAATCGCCCGGTTAGCTTAATAGCATGGGCCATTATTCTAAAGCAGTGGGGCTGAAACCTAAATCCAAATGAAAATATAGTCAATTTGTCTATACTTTACTGACTGAATGACTATGTAATGTCATGCAGCCCTGGCAATGCAGGGAGCAAGCAGAGGCAATTAGTGGGGAGGGCAAAGCTCCTTTGTTTTCGTCTCTTCCAATCCCTTCCCATGCTCTAGCATGGTGCCAGGAGATAGTCTTGCAGGGACTGAATGGAAAGTCCAGTTTAAGAACCAGTAGTGACATCCACACCCAGTTTCTGCAGTTCTCTGAAAAGGGTCAGGATGGGAATAGAAAAATCCTTGTTGATTTTCATGGGTCCAAAGGAACAAAATCTCATCTTCCTGCTGCCCCCTGCTTTGGGTTACAACCATCTCAGTAGCTGGGTGCTCTGCATTGCTCTCCCTAGGCCCAGAGCAGGCCAGACCGAAAGGCATTGTGCCAGATGACAGGGGGTGACTGAGTGACAAGAAGGATGAGCAGCTTGAGAACATGTCACACCCCTACACCTTGCACCGGCCTCAGGTCACATGGAAAAACAGTCCAAAGTGGGGCTGTGGTCAGAACAATAGAGTCTCTGAATATTCTTGCCCAGAGTTTGAAGCTGTTCCCGGGTCACGAGCATCTTCTGTAGTGGCCAGAGTAGCACAATGTCACTGAAGGCTGAAATAATATGCAGATGGGAGTCTGCTAACAAGCTTTCTGTAAAGTGATATTTTTGTTGTTGCTTTTCCTACCACTTTTTGCACAGTAGGATGAGGGTGTTATATGGATTAAAGATGGTGTTTTGGTAAACTTCCTACAGTGGCCAGTGCTAATGGCTGGCCTCCCCAGGCCATCAAGTCTTAAAAAAGCCATAAAGTAGTTATCCAACACCATGGAAGAGCCTGAGAAGGTTTCATGAGGACAGAAACACTACAAGAACCAGCTCCCTCAACTCTTTGGAGCACTGCTCTCTGTCACCCTTGTAAAGGAGGGACTGATAGAGTGACTCCTGGAGTCCCTGGGTTTGGTTGAAGGGTTAGGCCAGTTTGTCTTTCAAGACAATTCCACCACCACCTATGTAGAACCCAACTTTACAGAGATGGTTGAGCACAGTTTGGAAGCTATGTCTTTGGGAACCACCAAATTCCTCTGGGTTGTTACTGCTTTTAACTGGGTAAATGTTTATGGATGTTCAAGAGAACTTATTTTTCCATGGAGGAAACTGTGTACTGAAACTCAACTGAGCAACGAATTTCCTGATCCAAGTTCTAAAATGGCTGTGCCTGTTAGATCTGCAGCTGGGGCAAGGCAAACCTTCCAGGTTAATGTAATGAGAAAGGAGTAGTACAGAAAATCTGCAGAAGTTCTGCAAAATGAGCTGTCCCTCCTCCCCTTGATGCTGCTCCTGGGAAGGAAGGGAAGAGGAGAGGGAAGGGGAAAGGCAGAGAGAAGAAGAAAAGACTCGGAGGTTTGCAAGCTGTGGCTGGGGGAGGAACACAACCACAATCCTGGATGAAACAAAAGGGAAAGCATGAAGAAAAGCAAAGGCTGAAAAATGAATAGTGATGGAAAGGTCTGGGGTGAGAGGAGCTCTAAAGAGGAGGCTTGCCCCAGTATCTCGTGTGACTCACACAATCTGTTTAACAGCGATCGGTCATGTTCTTTCCCTGACACTAGCCGCAGCAGCAGCTCTGTGCTGACAGGCAGCGGGGATAAATGATTACTGACATATGCTAATCGGACAGTCTTAGACAGGACTTAAGAGGAATACATCAAGGTGGTGCAAAACACATTCCTTGGTTGAAACTCTCCAACTTGTACAAGTAAATTAGCTTCTGAGCTTATGTCACTGAAACTGTGGTTAAAAACCAACAGCATGGCAGAAAAAAAAATAACCCCATCAGAACAAGGGCCAGGATGGAGGACTGAGAGGCTCTTTGCAGTGGTATCTATCAATGCCAGATATGATTTTGGCCATGTGAACTCCCTGCAGGGTTTCAGTGCTTTGAGACTTTCTGGTGTCTCCTTTCTGTTCCCCTTGCCCAGCTCTTTTCCCTTCCTTCCTGAAATGCCCCCTAGCTCTTCACTTGAAGATTCCCTGTAATTTACACCACAAACAAAGCTAACGGAATTCAAACAAGTACCCCAGAGCACAGCAGGATGAGCAGATGAATTCAGGAAGATGTTTAGATCCCATTGCTAGAACAAGAAATCTTCACCTTGGCTCTTATTTGGATCAATTAAAGGAAGTGTCACACATCTGTAACCTGGCTAGACTCTTTGCTCAGTCTTGGGGTGAATATTGTCAATCAGGTAGCTTAGAGAGGTATCAAGAGCACAGGCTTTCTGGAAAGCTCTAATTCTTGGGGTGAAAATGTTTCTTGAAACATCTAGTGTGGTTTGAATTAGTTATGGTGAGAGCTGATAAACTGGCAGGCTACCAAAATGCCGTTTTGGTTTGACTGTCGTCCTCGTGTAGGGCAGTTGTGGGACTACCAGCAGAGAACAAAGGCCACCACAGCACTAACAGGGAGATAGAGATGTTTCTCATCTGGTGAAGCTCATGGAAGTGCACACAACAAGTTAGAAAATAAGTCATTAAGCCCTTATCTGGGTGACTGCTGCCTGTTTTCCAGGGTGGCTGCAAAAAAGATCCCACCTTGAAGTCCAAAAGGGGCAGATCTTTGAATACATCCAGTGTGAGAGCATTTTATGGTCTGGGTCTCAGGGAGCTCATTGTGTGCTAAGGGTGTTATCAGGACATGTGGGCAAGGTTAGAAGATGTCCCTGAGTTCAAACAAGTGTTCCATACCTTCTCCAAGTGAGGCAGGTGCCAGAAGGACTCCTCCTTTGCAGGTAGTGGGTGTTTTCGCAGAAAAGTGGTGCGAGTTTCACACACTTTGCCTTTCTGTAACCAAAGGTAAACAAGACTGGGCTGAAATGGTTGCACAGTTATATATACATATAGATATACATATACAGATTAGTGCCATGCAATACTGGGATGAACAAGACTAAAAGTCACTTTGGACTGATGATCATAAGTGCCTGATCTGGGTAGTTTTTCATGTCCATGCAGCTAATACTGATATCTAAAACATACTGATGAGAAAAACATGAGCAGCTGCCAGCTCTCAGAGTGTCTGTTTTATTTGGCATCCCAGTGAGATGACCGCTGCCTGCAGGAAGCCCGGTGCTCTGAGCTAGAGCAATGGCTCATCACTAGCTGCAGAAGTCACTTCCACCACCCCCACCATGGGGGGAGCATTTCCTGGCTGTCTGGTGTTTGTTGCTCTCCTGATTAATCGCAGCTTGCAGTGCTTGATAGTCCCAGCACAAGCCAGTGCAGGTACCTGGTGAATGTTTCGGCCACCGCAGGAAACCCTGCGGAATCTGTCTGCTCTGTGGTCTAGGATGTAGGTTTGTGTTGCTTAACTCAGTGATTGGTGACTGCAGACTTTGGGAACCTGATGGAGGGAACTTAGTGATTAAAAATATCGGTCATTAATAGATAAGATAAGGATGCACTTTCCAACATCCTAGGCTTGTGTATTCATACAGTAGCTGCTAATTAAGAACACTGTATTCTTGCACTTCAACTATAAAGCATAGTTTGTGATGGCAGTAAGCCCATTGAAATTGGTCATTACCATATTAGCTTGACTCTTCTTTGAGCCATTAACTAATAAAACAGTCATTGGCTGCTTTTAAATGTTATTATAATATCAGTGTGTTTAACAGCCCAGTGTTGCACTCTAACAACTGCTGTAGGTGCTGGCATCAACCACACCGTGCCAGGATCAGGACTGGTGCTGGTCCTTCGAACATTTGTTGGCTGTTCCATTGTTTTGTCCACTGTCACAGGTAACCTGAGCAGAGCCGATGCTGTCCAAAGGACAGTCTGCAGGGCTGCTGGCATAAGCATGACATAAATACCTAAGATAATTTGAAACTTAATTCTTTGTTACAGCAGGGTGTTTTACTATTGTGGCGATGCAAAAAGAACCAGAGCCTCCATTTTAATTGATACCAGGAGTTTAGCTGGGCAACCTGTGACTAGAGGCACGTTGATGCAGACAGATGCTTGATGACAGCTAGAAAGCTGTCTCTACGGGACAGGTGTCTAAGCCTTTGAAAGGCCTTGGCCAAAGCACCTCTGCCCTGGAGAGCTTGCTCAGCTCCTATATCTTCAGATCTTTTATTTTCAGATCTTTTGTACCTTCAGATACAAAAATAATTAAAAAAAGCCTCAAACAAACACACACCCCCCCAAAAAAAAACCCCCAAAACCCAAAAAACAACCAACCAACCAAACAAAAACAAAAAACCAAACCACCCCTCTCTTTTGTCTCTAGAGGACTTTCACACCCATGCATTGTGATTTGCATATCTGGTGTTCACTCCCACAGCACCACCTCACAGGACATGCTCTGGCTGAAGCCAGGACTATCTTGGCTGGGAAGCAGCTGATTTTTGTTAGGTTTCACCAGCCTTCTAGTTGTCAGGGAGGATGTTTTCCCAGCTGAGAGCCCTCCCCATGGCTGGGAGAAGTCCATCCACTGTGGGCCAGGGGAGTGGAGGGTTATGCCAGGTAGCAGTGCTGTGCACAGCAAGGGAAAGCACTGCTGCAGCATTATTACCTTTTTCTTTTCTGCTTGCTGGGCTGCTGCCAGGGCTCTCTGCTGCTCCATCCACAGCTCCTTGTATTTGTGTTGGAGGAGATCAAAAAAGGGAGTGCAAGGCCTGGAAAACATTGAAAAGACAGCAATACAATCTCCAGCATTAATACCTCTCTTTACCTCCCCACATTGATTCGCATCTCTGCTCCTGGAAGGTGTGGACTGGTGAGAACATGAATAAACCCTCACACTGGGAAAGGCTTTCCCTTCCTCAAGAAAGACTCAAAGCCACATCCATTTGCAGTTAATACACCACAGCCTGCACACACTTGTGACAACTCGCAGCAGGACTGTGCTAGTGGATTCCCCAGCACGGGCACAATTTCTGTCTTTGCACAACCTTTTATAGAGCCTGTATCACCACCTCTGTTCCAGCCCTGGTGTGCTAGAAGGACCATGGAGCATCACAGGCTGCGGCTCAACCTTGGGCCCTGCTATAGCTCCAGGACAGCATTTTCCAGCTGGTACCCAATGGTGGGTAATGAAAGCACTGGACGGGGCAATGTGCAGAAGCAGAGAGCTGGGCCTTTGCGTTGCCACCCTGGAGCTCAGAGGAGCAGCTCTGACCAGCTGAAGGCTGACCTGCTGGGTCCCCTCCAGCCTGACACAGCCATGGCAGCTGCCTGGGAGGAATCACTGGATGCAAAGTGTTTTGCTAAAATAACACTTCTTTTGCTATTAAAATACCAATACTGTGGTATACCAAAAAGCCACAAACAGATGCAATGATGGATTGGGCGAGAGGAGTAGGTGCTGTCCTAAGCAATCTGGCTAGGGATAAAAATGGACTCAATGCAGATGGTCAGGTGTCTGCAGCAGAAAGGGGAGCTGAACTGCTGAGCCCTGCTCTAGTGCCTCAGCTGCTCATACCAGATATATTTGCCCCTTGAAACAGGGTACCATGGAGCATCCTGGCCAGGAGGAAAGAGCAGCAGAAAGGAGCTGCAGATGACCATGATTCTAGAAAAACAGTAAAAAATAAAAGGCAGTTGCTTGTTGGCCAGTGTCCTGTTCAGCTGCCCTGAGCTGGCATTAACCTGACCAGCTTGTGGCAGAGCTGCAGCCTGAAACTGTTGAGCCTTGCTCCTTGCAAGTGAGGATACTTTAACTTCATCAGCCACCATGGGAGGCAGAACTGGCAGTGGCAGCAGCAGGTGTTCTTGCCTTGAGGACAGCGTATTGCTTATCGCTGTGGTCGTGCTGCTATTCTTTTCCCCCCGGAAACAAACACTGGAAGGTGATGGAGGACCTTGAGCTTAAGTTTTATTGGTCCTTGTCCTTGCACACCTTGCTGGGGAGGGACTTTTCCCACCTCAGCAGCAACCAATGACAGTGTGGAGCCATCAGCCCCAGCTCTGCTCCCACCTGTAGCCCACAGTGCCTTCAGCTGCAGCTCCCATAACAGAAGGGCAGTGCTTTCCCTGACTGTTTGGACCAACTGCAAGATGCTGGGGACTTGGGCTAACTGCTGTGCTACTTCTGGGCCAGCTCCACCAGAAGGTGGCTTTGTGCAGGGAGAGCCCATGTGCCATGGGGTGAGCTGGTGCTTCGAGGCTTTTGGGCAGGAGTGGGTCCAAAATCGGTAGCAGCCAGCTTTTAGCAGCCTGGAGAATCTTTGACGATCACGGAGGGTGCCAGCAGTGCATATGCAAATAGTAACTCTTCTGTTTCTTGTTCCTTCACCCCTGTGGTGACTTTTATTACTTAATTATTGCACACCACATGCTTCAAAACAGCCTAATCTATGGTCGTGTTTTCTAATGATACTAGATGTGCGATCCAGCAATATACATCCCAAGGGGGCATTCATATGAGAGGAGACATCCTTCTGCAGACCTCCTGTTTCATAGATCACATGCTGCAGGGCTTTTCAAGGCTTTGCTTACAAATCAGCTGTGCTGCTCCAGACCGTTATCTCGAGACACCCTGTGCCAAAGGGGACAACCGACATTTACCCTTTGTCTTCCCCTCTTTTACCCACTCCTTCCCTTCCAGTTTGGCACCTCACACTGATGAGAGCTAGGCAAAATATTTACAAAGGATAAAAGATGTGGCAAACCTGTGGTCGAGTGTCTTATCTGGGTGTGTGTCCAGTCTCACTGCATGGTGTAAACTTTGGTAGTGTTGGCACAAGCACATGGGCTCGTTTCCTTGGCCTGTCCCTTTGCTCTCCAAGGCAGCTTCCCTGGTGTGTAGGAATAGCAGGGGGGGATACAGGAAAACATTGAGCCTTTGTCTGTAGTGTTTGATTATTGATTTTTTTTTTGTGGTAGCTGAATGTGTTTTCACATCTCTATGGAGGTGACTTTTACCATCTCCAGTGGACCAGCCAGTTGGTGACTGATTAGTCCACAGCTGGCTTGTAAGTAAATGCTTGAAAGGACACATTTGGGTTGATGCTCTTCAGAGATCCTTCCCTGCCGTGTGATTAATCGCATTTAAGTCCTGATCCAGCAAAGTATAGAATCATGCCTGGAATAATACATGCACGAACTGCCTCTTTGAAATTGGTGGGAATGACTCCTGTGCTTAGTTATACATGTAAGCTCTGGTGGGGTTGTAGGACGTGAGGCTTTGTCTGGCTTTTCCTGCCTCCTTTGAGAGAAATACTGAGAAAGCGGGGGATATCGGGTAACACACTTCTTTGACTAAGGTTACCAGAGAAATTTCAGCAAGGTGGCTTTTTCTTTGTAGGTCAAACACTGATCTCATTGGAGTGGATGGGGACTTTTGGCCCCAATATCAATGCCACTGGGCAGTGTGACAGTATTTCTCATTTACAGCTGGCCTTTGGGAAAAAGTCCTCTTGCTTTAGTGTTACTTAAGGACAGGAATGGACGGCTTGTGTGTTCTGTTTCCTTTTGTCACCCTGCCCAGATGTCACTCCTCTGAACTGGGAGGATTTTGTTGTTATCAGCTGTGGGTGCTGTGGGGAGAGTGGGGGAAGCATCCACTGAAAACACTTATTGTGGATTAGAATCCATCTTGTTCAGAGTAACTCAGATCTCCTTGTTTTGGCACAAGCACCCTGCCACAGAAAGGAAAGAGAAAGAAGTTCTGATAGGATGTAACAAATTATTTATAATTGTGGAAAAAAATAATCAGCTGCTTCCTTTTATAGTCAAATAGTTGGAGCCACTTCTAATGTTGACGTTTCCTAAATATTTTAAAATTTATCTGCGCACATTTTCAAAACTATTATCCCTGAAACAGTTCCTGTCTCTTTAATAGACTCTCTAATTTACTTTCAAGAGTCAGGGTACAGACCTATTTTCAACTGAAATGACAAGCGTCTGCTAACTTGGTTATACAATGTCGTATGCTAGTCTGCCAGAAATCTCTTGGAAAAGAAGCTACAGCCTCCTAATAGGCTATTTTACTGTGAAAACAATGTTAAAAAGTATAATAAAGTATTAACAATTTTAAAATAAAACAGTGTAGGCCTTAAATGAGCTACAAACTAGTTAAATCTATTCTATTCAGTATGAGCCTTCAGTGCTTTGCAGCTGATACCTCAGAGCTGGGATTTATCTAAAATGAAGGCACCAGGGACATGCAAGAGAAATGGTAATTATAATTTGCAAACATTAGGCTGACACTTTTTTGTGTATGTGTGTATAAATTCTGACAGCTGTGATTTGTGCCATGCCAAATAGTGCTCCACCGAGCTGGGAAGGGCTCCCTTTCTGGCAGGCCATCCTCAGAGCTGCAGCTCATTAAAACTTTGGAGAAGGAGAAGTTGCCGAAAACAGGAAGGCGTCAGAACCATCTGAGGGACTTTTGGTACACGCTTGTTGAAAGGTGTTTGAGAAGAGAGCCTTGGGTCTGACAAACTGGAATTTTAGTACGCCTCTCCGTTCACAGTGGGGCAAAATAATTGGTCATCAGTGACTACTAATTTGGTTTAGTAGCCAGAGGCGTTTTTTTTCTTCCCAGAAAATCAATGACAGTGCCGAGGTCTGTTCAACGTGGTTCAGCTCAAGATGGGTCCTCATTTAGCTCTTGATGCTTCTTCCACTGGAGACAGCTATTTTGTAAAATGAAATTAAAATCTATCTATAATACTCGGCTCAGGGAGCGGCACCCGTCAATGCCATGCTGCTCTTGAGGTTTCAAGGTTGTCAGTCTCCCCTCAAACTTATTTTCAAAGGTTTATCTATCAACTGAAAAAAAAGTACTTGGCAAAAGTGGATACAAAGGACTTTGCTCAGGAAGGGGGTTTATACCAGCTTAAAAGGTGCAATCAATCTGATTGGTAAGTTCTGTTGGACAAGGGTAAAAACTTGTCTTGTGATTGCCTTTTTCTTGTATAATTCAAAAGCACAGGGGCTCGTAAATATTTTAGCGCAAACTTCAGCCCTTGGATTTTCCAGGTAGCTCTCCAGCCAGTGCAGATGGCTCCTGCTGCACTCTTCCCACTGCTGGTCAGGACGGGCTCTGGTGGGGAGCGGAGCGAGGGAGCAGAGGAGACGTGCATGGGCATCGACTTCCCGGCGGCTGTGCAGCTGTTTGGGCTGCGCCGACAACACCGCTGTAACTTCAATGGCAGCAGGATCTGGCCCTGCATAGGTGCTTATACAACACAAATATAATTGAAATTTTTTTACAGTTATGATATTTAAACTGTGTTGCAGCACCACTGCCTTTCCTGCAACTTTAACCCTTTCTTCAAAGGTTAATGAGATTTTGGGGGGGAGGTTAATCATAGAGTCATTTAGGTTGGAAAAGACCTTTAAGATCATTGAGTCCAACCAAGTCCTTGCTGATGTCCCCCCATCTAAGATGATTTGCTTTTGCTGCAGAGCCAGGATCTGTCTTTGGGGTCTTCAGTCCATGGGGGAGACAGCTGCAGGGGGCACCACTTTTGTATTCCTTCATTGCGTACCTCATGATGGGAAGGACTTGTCCTGTGGTAGTAGTGTCCTTACAGAGATCTTCCCCTGGCCTGCGGCTGGGACAGCCAAACCAGCTCCCACCACCTCAGGTTGCTTTCTTACTGGGAATCAGTTTGGTCTCCAGCATCTCTGGAGCACGGGGCTCCTCAGTGCAGCCAGCGCAGATTATCTTCAGCAAATAAAGCACAAGCTGGGGTCTGTGATTCCGCTTGGGGCCTTGGGGTACCGCCAATGCAGGCAGCAGTAAGGCATTAATGCTCAGGTCCCCCTGCCCTGAAAGGGGGCTGATAGCACAGGAAAACTCGGATTACAGCTCCCTTGTACTGCTATATTGTCTCCCTTCCTCCCTCGTTACTGATGGGCTGGAGCTAGCAATCTATCTACCATTAATTTGTCTCTGTGTAGCCCAGCAGGAATCTGGGGCATGATTACAGCTCTGGCCCTTGTGCGAGAGCCGGCACGGCCCCGGCATCCCCCTGCAAACTGCCTGGCTCTGCCTTGCCTTAATTGTTCCCCTTTGGCCAGTGGACCTGTCTCTTCTAACAAGGGCAGCGAGGAGGGCCGAGGTAATTGAAGCACTTAGCCACACTCCCAAGCATTGCCTCCTGCAGCTAATTAGGAAAGAGGGCCGCTGGGCTCTTCGTTATTTCTTTTAATTGTTTGTGGGTTTTGCATAACAGTGAATGGCAGAAGAAGGATGTGCGGTTAGTGGTGAATTCTTGACTTTGAAATTTGTATAAAAGGTCACTTACAATTTGTTAACTCTTTCACAAGAGTGAATTCAATTAGCGGCACCGGCAGTTCCCCCCCCCCCCCCCATCTGTGTGGCTGTGTTTGTAAGGACAGGGAGAGATGGCAAAACAAGCAGGGCGTGAATGTACAAGGCTCTTCATTTTCCTAAGAAGCTTGTGGACTATATGGTAAAGTTATAGGCCCCTTACAGCTTTATGGTCCTCTAAATAGGTCCTGGCAATAAACCCATGAAGAGGCCTGAAAGATAATTTTTAAATGATCTCCACTTGTCCTCACTTTCCATTAACCACTGAAGAAAACAACAAGAGAAAAATTGGTACAAAACACTCGGGGACCAATTTTTTTTGCGGTCTTTGGGCTGGAAAAACTCTCAGTTGAAATAGTGGCTCTTTCACCTGTGTGGCAGCTGCAGGATCTGTGCCATCAAAGCACTGATTACTCTGAATTTCTGAAGCTTCTTTACAATCCTTGTAATTTGGATTATTTCACTGTGGGCAGCCAATGAGGTAGTGGCTTCTTCCAAGTGTCAGAGGATCTGTTATTTTGCTCAGAGGGCTCGTATGTATAGAACAGTAAAAAGAATAAAATCCATTGTAAACACGCACTTTAAAAGATTTATCAGATGCTCATAGCTGTACTTAGGAGTACACATGGTTACAAGAGCACCAATTTGCTTTACTATTCCCTCCCAGGTCCAGAGTGAGATGTATACTTGGAACGGTCCTAAATGCACACATGGAAACATGTGTCTTGCAGTGAGGATACCAAGCCAGCTCTTACCCATTAAATACCTGGCTTCACGAGCTGGAATTTGTGTATTAGCATTGATTTTTGGGTTGGAGATACCCTTCGGCTGACTTAATTGAAGATTATTTAGATTTGTCTTCAATACATTTGTCTACTGACTGGAAATCTGCTGTTATCCTGTGAGAAACTCAGGTGGGGTGTGATTATGGGGCAGAGTTATTCTGCCTGGAGGTCTCAGTCCATGGCTGAGAGTGAACAGTGCTCACTCTGCAGCCATCAACAAATGCGAAACATCCTGATGAGTATAAAAAAACCAACCAAACAAAAAAAAAAACCCAAAACCAAGAAAAAACCCCCACAACACTGAGCAAAACAAATCAAAGAGCAAGGTCTTCCCCTTGACCTCCATCCCATGCCTGAATTTCTCCGGCTGGGTGGGAATATTACTTCGTTTGAAAGGAAAAGATGTCAATGAGGGCTGAAAAGCTTCGCTTTCACAAAAAGGATTCTGTGGTTATTTCCCCCTGACCCAGGTTTTCATTGCACAGACTCCAAAAGCAGAATTTTGCAATGGAAAAAGTCGACTTGTGGCAAGAAGTAGTTTTAGGTGGCAAAAGTTTTGGCAGGAATTTTTCAGCCAGCTCTAATAAATGGAGATAAACCCACAGACAACAGCCAGTCTGTGTGAGAGAGTAAATTACTTTCCTATTCAGTGTAATGCAATTAGTAATAAGGGATCTAAATCTCTCTTCTTTAGATCTTTTTTTCCCAGCTCTGTGGCCAACGTGCAGGACCTGAACATGATCATGGAATCATGGAATTTTCAGAGTTGGAAGGGACTTCTAGAGATCATCTAGTCCAACTCCCCTGCTGACGCAGGAATGCCTAGAGCACATTACTCAGAACTGCGTCCAGGCGGGTCTTGAAAATCTCCAGAGAAGGGGACTCCACAACCTGCCTGGGCAGCCTGGTCCAGTGCTCTGTCACCCTCACCGTAAAGAAGTTTTTTCTTATGTTTGAATGGAACTTCCTATGTTCCAGCTTGTGCCCATTCCTGTCACTGGAAACCACTGAAAAGAGTCTGGCTCCATCCTCCTTCAACTCACCCTTTAGATATTTATAAGCAAGAATAAGGTCTCCCCTCAGCCTTCTCTTCTCCAGGCTAAAGAGTTCCAGCTCTCTCAGCCTTTCCTCATAAGGGAGGTGCTCCAATCCCCCAGTCATCTTTGTTGCCCTATGCTGGACTCTCTCCAGTAGTTCCCTGTCCTGTTTGAGCTGGGGAGCCCAGAACTGGACACAGTATACCAGCTGTGGCCTCACCAGTGAGGAGTAGAGGGGGAGAATGACCTCCCTCGACCTACTGGCCACACTCTTCCCTATGCAGCCCAGGATTCCATTGGCCTTCCTGGCAACACGGGCACATTGCTGGCTCATGGATAATTTACTATCTACCAGGACCCCCAGATCCTTCTCCTCAGAACTGCTTTCCAGCAGGTCCACCCCTAGCCTATATTGGTGCCTAGCATTCTTCCTCCCCAGGTGCAGGACCCTGCACTTGCTCTTGTTGAACCTCATTAGGTTCTTCTCTGCCCAGCACTCCAGCCTGTCCAGGTCACGCTGGATGGCCGTGTGGCCCTCTGGAGTGTCAGCCACCCCTCCCAGTTTGGTATCATCAGCGAACTTGCTGAGGATACACTCTGTCCCCTCATCCAGATCATTGATGAAGATATTGAACCATGACTTGGCTGTTTATTTTCTCTTAATCCAGGAGCCTGAAGTAGTCAGAAACTGTTACAACTGCAGTAAATATCCACACTGAAGGAGAACTGGTATCTTCACAGTGCACTTGGGACTTTTTGAAGGGGGTAACAGGTCTTTGCCCAACCAGATGCTGCAGCCACTCAGGCACAAGGCAGCACGAACCAGGCGGATGCGGCTGGGAGCTCTGCGGTAGCTAACGTACGCACAGCAATGCAAGCACATACTCAGCCTGGAACATCTCCAGTCCAAGAAAATGATTCTTGAAATAGAAATTCTTATCTTAGCAATGCGAGAATGGTGGCAGAGGCACAAAGTGCCTTTCGCTATGCAACTGAATAGGATATGCAATTATCTGAACTGATGGGAGTTCTATATTTTTTTAACTTGGTTGTATTTTTTTGGTGCCTTCAGCCTGACAGTGGTTCCAGTCACTATGTTACATTTTTTATAATTTGTTTTGTCAGTACTCAGATATTCTTTTTCTAAAACTTTTGTTTGCCTCAATCTTTTGGATTTTTGTGGCTTTACACTCTCATATTTGTTTGGCTTCCAGTGATCGTGGATCAGATGTGGACTTGCTTTAATATTGACCTTTCTTGCCTGTCCATCTTTTCCTGGTGAGTTCTTTCCAGGAACACCCTCTGCTCTTCAGTATTGTTTCTTTGAGATATCTTTGCAGCTGGTCTATAGCCAGCATAGCTTTTTTTCTAGGGCCATATATTCATGACCTGAAATGTTCTTTAAGTGTCTCAAAAATAAACCTACCAGTGCACTCTCTGTGCCAAAGAGATGCTGGAAGCACCTTTTATGCAGCTTTCTAAACTTTGTTCTGGCTGTATGCAAACATCACGGACACTCTGGGTGGAAAGGCCACTTGCAAAGCAGGAGCATGAGCATTGAGACCTCCCTTCTTGGGGAAGGTGAAAGCGAAGGACAGAGCAGCTAGTTAAGCCAGGAAGCTGCAGGGATAGCCAAGGTAACAGCTGAGCTGCTAAAGGCCAGTGAGACAATTGTCAACAGAGCATTAGGACAACTGCAAATGAGACAAAAAAGGAGGTACTGGATAACTGGCCAATTGTAACAATTTGAAGAAGAGAGGTTGCAGTGACTGAATGCTTTAGAGAGGTGAGTTTGCTGTGGGAACATGGTGAAAACAGCTGCCAAAGGATTAAGACCAGTTTTAGAGAACGGGAGGTGGAATGTTAGGAGGACATGATGAAGTTAGAAGGAAAATGGGATGTAAAATTCAGGAAAGGAACAGTTGAAGTGAAGGCAGACGGTAGGGGGGACCCGGCAGGAGACATGGGGATGACAGAGTGCCAGGGAAATCCTGCCAGCACACCCAAGGTCAGCCCAACCTACAGGCCAACTGCCAAGTGGATGGCAGCACGTCGGAGGCAGGGTTATGGCCATGCAGGGTTTGAAGGAGGTACAGGTGTAGGATGGCAGAGAATGGCATGTCTGTGAGGTCCTTGTGTCCAGGAATATGTTCTGGGACATAGTATGCAGAATTAGGAAACTTGAGCTACTAAGAGGCAAATTAAAGCTTTTCTTTAAAAGCAGCCCTGGAAATGTTGGATGGTGTGTTCATGCTGAGGATGCACTCTGCACTGTTAGCTCCTGGACAGAAAACTTGTGCTTGGGGTACCAACTGTGTGCTGGTGTGTTTTGGCTTCAAATACCTTGTGTGACCTTGTGCAAATCAATATAATCTAAAATCTAGCTGTAGACAGCATCCATATCTTTGTACTTCCTTCTAGTTCCAAAAATGATCTTTTAATGTCTGCTAATTTCAGTGCGCAGTGAACTTCAATCAGAAAAGGTGGTTGTGATGATAAATGTGGGTCTGGACATCTATTGGGCTTTCCAAAAGCATCTTGAATACCAACCTGTATTGACAGCAGTGAAGATCCTGGAGGTCTTCACAGACCCTCTGTGTCTTTAGATCTCCAGTATCTTTAGTATCTTTATCCAGATCTTTAGTATCTCCAGAAGCCAGCCCACTCGGTGCCCTGCATCCTCCCTCTTGTAAAACAAGGTCATTACACACAGAGTTTGGGGGTTGGATACACCTGCTCGTAGCACTATGGTGTGGGGTTATTTTTAAATGAAACGAGCTAGGACTTGGGTCCAGGAGGACCGTAACCCTAATCCACACACATCTTCCAGCTATGTAATGTCACACACCAAGCAGGTGGATGGGATGGGTTTAGCTCCTGGAGGGGAGGTATTGTCAAAGATGGGCATTTTCCTTGAGAGAAAACCCGTAGACCTGTTTGCGGTGGGGCTAAGGGCTGGGGTGGGTGAAGCTGAGTGTGCATGCATTGTACCGTGGTCGTTACCCCAGCGCCTGCGCTCAGTGGACACGTGCTCCCTTGCAAATTGTGGCTCGCACAAGGCAGCTCTTGTAGAGATCAGAAGCCGGAGCGTGAATCGGGGGAACCTGACTGGAGAATGCCCCATGGGGGAGGCTGGGACCCTACCACATCCTCGTTACTGCTGACCTTGGCACGAGCGCTGCCTGCTGATGGATCGGCTATGGAGCTGGACAAGACCCTGGGGAACCACTGTATTATCTATTATCGTCCCATCAGCGCCTCCCCTGACCCCTCCCAGCTCCGAATGCCAGAGGCATCAGGGAGGGAATAAATCTCTGTCTGATACTGAGAGAGAGAAGGGAGCGAGAGCAGGAAAAAGGAGAGATGAAAAATGTCCTTTTTATGACTCTCACAACAAAGCTGGCCACATGATTCGTAGCAAACATTTCTGTGGGAAAAGGGAGGGAGAGAACGAGGGGGAATCAGCAAAAAAGCAGAGCTGCTTCTTTCCCCTGGAAGATGCCCACGGGGAATTAAGAGAAGGGGTATGGGTGACCTTTGAAGGTAAGTACCCCAGGAATGGAAAGAGGCCTCAAAGCTTCAGAAAGCTCACTCCAGTGTCTGATGCTGCCTTGTGAAATGCTCCATGCAGCACACGTCTACCATGAGGGAAAGCAGAGGCATAAGCGATCTGCCGTGCTAGAGGGAACAGCAGGGCCGGGGCGTGATTAATAAGGCACTAATAGCAACCACAGCATTTGTGTTCACTTCTATTTGGGATGATCCAGGAGAGCTTGTACTTGTGAGCCTGGGGAGAACTCCTGACCTTGGTGTCTTTAGGAGACAGAAGCCTTTAGTGGCGCAGCTCAGGGCCTCAAAAGGGGCTGGAGAGACATTGCCAGGGCTTGAGAAGCCCCCCGCACGTTACCCACTGACAGCTGCAAGACAGCAAACATGTTCCTCTGACAGCTGCTGAGCTGCTTGGGCTTATAACCCCTGTGCTGCGGCTCCCGGGGAGGCAGCCAGCCCCGAGGCTGCGTTCTGGCACTAACTGCACTTCCAGCTGCACGGAAGAGCCACAACAGGGCTGTGGGTGCAGACTGGCAGGGTTTGCGTTGGCACTCTGGGGATCGTTCCAGTGCGTTGCCATCGTCGGACAGCATGGCTGCAGCCACTTCCAGTGCGATGGGAAGGCACCTTTGCTCTCCGGCCTTCTCAGCCGTACTGTCTGTGCTGTGCCTTGGGCTAGGGAATGACGTGCAGGTTCCGTTCTTGTTGGAAAAACTTCACTGCACCAGAGATGTTTATCAAAGTGGACATTTCTAAAGGCAAGCATGTTCTTGGAGTCATGGAAAAAAAGACTGTATGTCACCATTCTCTTCTGTTCCCAGACAAGTACATGTCTTAGTTGCGAATGCCTTCCCAATTAGCAGCACTAAGAACACAGTCATATGGGGCTTAGAGTCCAAAAGCAGAAGCAACTTAAATCCATTGACAACCAAGTCATTTTTTAACAGGGCAGATCTTGCTGAACGTGGCCAGCTGTGACTAGGGACAGGCTTGGGCTGGGGAGTGCTCACCAAAGCTAGTGTCCTTAACTTGCCAGTCATGGAAAAGTGTGTTAAATTCCCACTTTTACCAAAATTGCTGTAACAACTCCTTGGTAATCCCAGTAATTTGATTTTGTCTATAACGTGCTTTTAAAGTAAAGGGATAAATACAATCAGTCTGCATAAAAGGTAGCTATTAAGGAGCAGGCAAGTTGGACAATAATAAATCTAAATTAAAAGCCCTTTCCCACTACTTCTGCTGTTGTGGGGTCTGCAGATTTTCCTTAAAACTTTTGAAATGTGCCTAGATTTCTTACAGGCAGCCATTTAACCTCCGTTTATGAAGAAATAAAGCAAAATTGATGTTGATTTTTGTCTACATTGGGGGATACTTTTGCAACATAAAAGCCCTTTTGCCTGCAATTTGCAGAGCATCCCTGTCACATCGGTGAGGGCTGATACTGATAAAGATAAAGCTTTATAGCTGGGGCATTTGCAGCTAACAGCAAGCTAATGCTACATTTTCATTTTGATGCAATTAATGTTAATGTCTGCTACGAAAATTGTCATTAAATACCATTTTAAAATCCATTCAATTTGCATATGCAAAGCCCATTTACTATCACGTAAAATACACAGTGCCGTTCATCATGTCTTTTCTCTAGAATTTGTAGCTGTTATTTTTCTGGTAGTGATTATTATCCAGCTCTTAAAATGAAACCTAATGTCTGGTCCAGACCTGCACAGAGCAAGAAAACCCTCTGTGCTCCAGCAGCAGCGCTGCTTTGGAGCCCCTTTCAGAGGCTTTGAGCACTTACTTATGCTGCGCTCACGCTGGCTCATCTGAACTACTGTGCCCTCCAGCCTCCCTTGTGCTCCTGCGGAGGACAGGCAGCAGAAGGACCTAGAAGTCAGCCTAAGCAAGGTGCTGATGTTCTCCCCTGCAGACTCCCTGTTGCACAATTTCCTGTGAGAAACCAGTACAGCAGGCAGTTGGGAGCTGGTACGCACAGGGGATGTTAACTGGGTCACTTCTAAACTACCGTACCTGTTTGAACTTCAGGCAGGGCTCGCATATGCTGGATGCTTTATAAAAATCTTTTGCAAGATGCTGCGATGGAAAAGACCTAACTCAGTGTGAAGACTTAAATATCCTGCTGCATTGCAAGGGATGAACGGATAGGCTTATGCCCTTCTAGAGCGGTTGCTGGGGAAGCAGCAGGTACCAGTGTCCCTCCAGCCCTTGGGAGGGAGCCCAAGAAAGCAGAAGAGAGAGCAGGGAAAAGCTTCTTTACCTCCATTCTGCTGTACTACCAGTTTCTGCCCAATGCCGGGAGGTGAACTAACAAATGAGACAGAGTGGGGTAAAGAACTTGAACAGATCCTTATCTACACTAGAGTGTTTCAACCAGTGCAAACAGGTAGAAATGCTGTTGCATTTTCTGACCCTGGGAAGCTATTACTCTGGCTTACAACTCTTCATGTTCCTTTAAGTTAAAGGATTGGCATTGAACATATTTTTGAGGTTCTGAGCCCCTTGTGCCAGAGGTGTAATGGGGATGTGTTGTGGCATGTGTATTAGATTTAGGTAGTTGATTATCTGACACACAGGTGCAATCAGACATGGAAGTGATGCTGTGACTCAGTTGCAGCATGTCGAGGTTCAGGAGACTTCTGTTTTAGGGGCTCTGCTAGCTGAGATGTGGGGGAGATGCGGATGTGAGCGTAAGAAGGGATAATCTCATTCTGAGAAGGACCCCAAGCCTTACCCCTTACCGTGCTGTGATGCCATAAGTGAAATCTGCAGGTACTTTAGGAGGACTTCTCTTGAAGCGACTGTATTCATCATCTTTGCACCGAATGTCCTTGGCCTTGTAGTACAAATTAAATTCATGGGCTGTGGTATAACCAGCCTTCAGAGCACCACGGTTCATGGTGATGAAGTCTCGGGGCATCTTCTGAACTGAAGCAGTCCTGGGCTTTACCGTGTTCCAGTGGCCTATTGCTGGAAAGGGAAGGAAACATGAGAGGCAAGGAGAGAAAGATCAGGCATCTCGGGGAACTGCTACTCGGGAAGGCAGGCTGATGTTTGTGCACCATGTACAAGCCTCACATGCATTTTGCTATGGCTTCACTGCGGAGTGAACTTTGTGTCCTATCCCACTGCGTTTCACCTGAATCGGATGTCTTCTCACTCTCCACCCTGGCTTGCAGAGCAAGCCTGATTTCACAGGGAAATTGTCCTTGAGAGCACAAAGTAGGGGCTCTAACAAAGTTACAGAAGGGGCCATGTGTATTACCCTTCCCAGGTGCCATACCCCCTGGTGCTTGGGCTCCATGTGACCCTGTAAAACTTTCCAATACAATAGAGAAACTTTACTAGTGACCATGCGATTTGGGTGATATTAATGAAAGTGGGTGAATGTTGGAGTTCTTTGCCTCTAGCTTGATAAGAAGAATTGAAGCGCACTGGGGAGGAGAGGAGAGTTCCTATTAACATTAGGACTTCATTGCAGGTCTATATTTTAGTGGTGGTGTCATACCTTCAGGGACTCCTCCATCTGTCCTGTGGATGTACAGCCCGTATGAAAAATCAAAGCCTGGCAGGGTGTAGCAGTTTCTCTGGGGCTTCCCCAGTTCTGCCTGCAGAAGAGTGACGTTAAAGGAGAAGTGTAAAGATCTTTCCTGATAAGTTTAAAACCCCTGAAAATAAAAATTTGTAACAGAATGTGGCCATGAGTACCAGGAGTGGCTCTGGCTCTGCTTGGCACAGGTCAGAATCCCACTGTCTGGACACAAGCGAGTGTGATGGTGCAAAAGGAGAACTCAGAGCCATGAGCTTCACCAGAGCTGAAGCCTAAGGGATGCTTAATTTCACACAGGTTTTTACCCGAGTTATAAAGTGACCTAGCCTTGCTGGAAATAGGGATTCTGACCCAATATATACGGACTTGAAGTGTCTTTGGTTAATTTCTCCTTTGGCTGGGACGCCCAAGCATGGCATCTGCTGGGGAGACTCTGCAGCTAGTCTTAAATTTCCTTTGAGTAATTTCATTTCCAAGTTGTGCACCCTGCTAGAAAACTGGCACAAACTTCTCCAAGTACAATCATGTCACCACTTCTGTCTGGGAATAATCAAGATGCAAGGCATGTTGCAGGGGGAGGATAGGGGGGGATGAAGAAGGGGGAGCAGAGCCTTGGGTTTATAGCCCAGAAAAGAAGAGAACTTGAGCTCAATAACCTCATTTTTATTTAGTTTTAAAAGGAACTCTTCCCCAGCCCATGTGTGTCCCAGCCTGGTGGTGTCTGTGGGATTAACTGACCTCCCCTCACCTCTTTGTCTCTATCCTCCCATCTCCATGGTGAAGTCACTGCAGGATGCGTGTGTCTTGAAACCCTATTGCTGCTTGAAAGGGAGGTGGTGGAGGAGGGAAGGGGCGAGAGCCTGGCAGCCTGGGTCTATGCATTCCTGCTAGGAAAAGCTGGAGCAGGGTCAGGCAACAAGCCCCCTGGAGCCCTGAGGCATGGTGTGGGTGCTTTGGGACACATTATTTTCCATGGGAAGGGTGTTGGGGAAGCTGGGGGGGGATTGTAGGTGTTGGCAGGTCTTGGTGGGAGAACAGAAGGGCTGAAATCCTACTCTAGTGCTTCTCACGGGTGAATCATTGAGCATTGGCATGGAAATGACTGTTATTGCACTGCAGAGTGAACACTCTCTGGATCAGGAGATGCTGAATCAAACGCAGCCCTTTCTGCAGGGACCGAGTGAAGATAGTGAGACTGAAAATGAACCACCTCCGACTTGCCACTATGGCAGGCTGAGGCTGTACAGCAGTTGATAAGGGACGCTGCTTACTGAAACTGCTTGTATAGAAACTTCTTCCCAACTCGAATTTACGTTCTGTTCCCAGCAAGCACTGTGCAAACCCTGGCCAGGGCCTTGGAACAGCCACGCTCTCCTGTATGCTGCAGCCTGGTGGCCCCTTTCCAATGTGCTGTTCAAAGGTACCCACCAAGTGTGCATGATGCTGCTGAGCAGCTTGAGCTGTTCTCCATCAGGCTCAGCTCCGGCAAAACTCTTGCTGAGCCAGTTTTGCCTGGAAAACGAGGGTTAATAACTCCTGCCCAAAACAGGCACCTTTCCAGAGGGCTCCGCATTCAGGTCTCTAGGATCTGCTCTGAACTCCTGCAACTTTTTTGCCTGGAGCCATTTTTTGTACATTCAGTTTGGAGTTTCTCAGCTCCTGCCTCTATATGCAGCTACACAAAAACTTAAAAGCACACGGTAGCTGTGGCACGGGGCTCCTCACCAACATGTCCAGAGGTGAGATTGTGCCCACTTGCTTGAGTGACTTGTCCGTGTTGTGACAACAGGTCTGCTCCTTTGCAGGTCCTGGCAAGCTGGTTGTCAGCTTCGCCACTTTGTGATCACTGGGCCTGCAAGCCCGTACAGTGTGGCTTTCCGGTAAATCCAGGGTCTTGCTTCCCAGATCTGGGAGGAAAGTGCTTCATCTTGGTCCCGTTAAATCCATGCACTTGTGACACTATAAAGCAGCTGTGGTATTCCCATGACTTTCAGGAGCACAAGTTCACCAGAAAATGAATTTTCTGGACTCGTTAAGATCCTTTGATAGACTTGAAAACGCCACCAGGCTCCTTGCCCTGTGTGAAGCCACAGATCCTTTGTTGCAAACAGACCTTTTGGAAAGCAGTCGACTCAGCTACCTGATACAACCTGCGCGCAACATGGCTGCGTTCCCCCGGCTGCCTCCTGTGAACCTCTAGCAGAGGAAGGGACTGTCCCTTGCAGATGTGTCTGGCACTGGCCATGATGGGAGTGAGCGGGCTTTTAGTGCCACCGCAACGGAAATATCACAGGACAGTGCTAAACCGTATGTGTGTGCTGTGTGCGAGTTGGGGAGCTCGCGCAAAGCGTGCAAACCGGTGCCAGGGATGATAAAGTAGCTTTCATTGCTGATCTATTTCTCCTGTATTTACAGGCATTTGTATGCTAGCTATTTTTAGTTGTCGCTGATATACAAGGGAAATGGTGTAACGTTCCTCAGATGCCTGAGAAAAAGCTTTTTCCAGGGATCGTGTTCTGATAGTGGATCAGCCAAGTGAGGTCAGAAATCTGCTATGACGGCAAAAGTGTGGCAGATGCGAGAAATTTGCTGAGAAACTGGAGGAAGGGAGAGAGGTTTGTAACCTGTGGCAAAGCTGCTTCCAGACCTTTGAATGCAGAACTCTGTAGAATGGAAGAAATTACAGAATTTAAAGATTCCCTTTTGTGGAACACCTGAAGTTAACACAGTTGGGTATTTACTCCATCACAAAATGAGTACGTGCTGCTTCTTTTTATGATCGGGTGGCATTTTACAGTCACTTTGCACTGAATAAATAAAGCCGAAGGTGCTGGATAATTAAAAAAAAAAAATCTGGTCCAATATGTTGAACATGGAGAGAACCTGTGCCTGAAGAAAATCAATGGGCTCGGAGGACTCTGGTTGCCTGCCAACATCTTTTACCCACAAAAGCAAAGAAGGGGAAGGAGGTAACAGGAATGAACCTTGCTCCGTGTAATCCAAGATTACAGCTTTTCTCATTCATAAATTAGCAAAACGCTGTCGCAACCTCATGGGCTGGGTTCATTTGTTTGTCCTGGGGCACTGTAGGTGTGCTGTGTCATAAAGCTGTGGGGAGAGCGAGCCAAAGTTGATGCAAAAGGTCCTTTTTTCTTCCCCAGCTCCAGCGCCGTTTCCTGTGTTCAGGTTTAGCCTGTCACAAAGCTGCTTGGCTGGAATACAGATCTGTCTGACAGCTGTGCCCATCAGCAGACAACTTCATTAAACCTCATTAAGATGTCATTTCTCTGCCTTATTTCCCACCTCTTGGCTCTAATTAAAACCGTCTCTCTCTGCATCCCAGGCGGTCCTAATTTTCTCTGGGTACCTTCTGCAAGTTTTCTCCCTTTACGACCTCAGTGAGGAAAATCCAGCATCTTAAATACTGTTTATCCAGCCTGTTCGGAAAAGACAACTCTAGACTTTTTCCTGAAGCATTCCCAGAGCATCCTGCAGAGATCACCGCCTCCTCCCAGGGCTGCGAGAGATGTGTGCTGAGGCTTTGTTTGCAGTCTCAAACTACCTTTAAGGACTCAGCTAAAGCATCCTTTCCCCTTGGACACGATAGTTTTCATGGTTGAACCAGGTGTGTCTGAACTGGGTTTGGAGGGTGCCACACTCAGACTGGCTGCAGCGCAGCGGTGGGGGTGTTTGATCAGTGGGGATACCCTGGCTGGCTGAAGAGCGAGCCGTGTTGGGTGTATCGAACTCCCCGGCCTTTGCCAGGTAGTTTCTGATTTGTGCAGTCCCAGGTTTGAGCCCTGGATTTGTATTTGAGTGTCTAATAGTGTCGGAACGTGTTTGCTGTGAAGGAAGAGGAAAGCTTGGTCTGTTTGTAAGAGGTGGGCGCGTTGCAAATGCATGAGGAAGTACAAAACCTTGAAGGATTCCAGGTTTTGTTGCAGGACTTATTTGTGTTTCATCCCCTCGTATTTATGGCCCATCGACACACGTTGCATCAATTTTCTAAAGATGACTGAGACTGCGAGAGGAGCAGGAGACGTGTCTCTGCAGAGGTACAGCGAGAGATGGAGGCATGGATTTTTTAATCCTGCATCTAAGGCAGCCCTTCACTGGAAGGGGATGCTGAGCAAATCCATGAATCCTCTCTGCTCCGACTCAGCCGGGGCTGCCCCATCCCCTCCTCAACGGCGTGGCTCTGTGGATGCCTGCAAATCCCGCGCCGGTGCATTTTCAGCCCGCCAGGCCCTGCTTCCTTCCCTACCTTCTGTTCCCCTTTTCATTACACCCCCTTGTACAGTAAAGCCTCCCGTCACGCTGCCATTACTATTATTATTGCAGATTTACTGCACTTGCAGAGTGAAGTGATTGCGGTGACAAGGCCCAGCATTTTTCCCTCCTTCCCCCCGCGACAGCTTGAAATCAAGCCCTTCATTTGCATTTACATGATCTTGCTGTGCAGCTTATGAGATCGGGAGATTTATTTGCTACTTAGCTTGATGTTTGATTACACTCTAAGAAGGCAGTGAGCTACAAAGTGCAGGGATACATCAGAACTGAGCTGCTGAAAGCCTCTGGGGGACAGTAACTCAACATCAGGTTTAGGTAGATGAGAAAGGGAACGTTCAGTGTTTTGAGAAAGGCAAATTTGATCAGATTTTTTTTTTTTAAAGGTGGAGGGAAAAACTTACTTTCCTTCTCTCACAAAAAATGGTTGGGAAAGCAAGAATGTTGTTTAGAAAGACACACCTGAAAATCTGGATTTGTTAATGGAGTAGAAATCCTAGCAGGGGCTGGTGGCTGCTGGGCTGCCTGCCGCTCACTGCTTGTAACTTCCACTTCCAAGAAGATTATTAATAATAAGTTGGCAGTTATCTTTGAAGCTTTTCATAAGCATTAAAGGTCAAAATCAACAGAAGTCTTGCTTGATGAAGGACCACAAAATCTGGCCCTGATTTATTAAGCTTCAAAACATGCCACTGAGCATTAATCCCGCTGTAATAGTGGGGAAACCGAGGCAGGGAATTAATGTGCCTGTGCAGGACAGCAAAGGGAACGGAGTTTGGACTGGGGAGAGAAGCGAACTGTTCCGCTCTGTGTTCGGAGTGGTAGACCAAATTATTATAGTGTCCCACAGCAGTGTGAGAGTCTTCCAGGGAAATGGGTGATGGTTGGGCAACCTGCTGCCTTCAGAGTCACGAACGGTAAAGCTCGAAGATCTTACTGTGAGTTTAACTCCTTTCATTACAACTACTCCAGACAGGGTAGGGACACGGCTAACCCAGAGCGTGTCTGCACGCATTGTGCACTAACCTCTGCTCCTGACTGACCTGCACTGGGAGCTGGAGCCTTATCAGCTAGAAATCTTTGAGTGTCAGGTCTATTTGAAAGCTTTTGCCCGCTAGGAGGTATGTTTTGTGTAACACCGGTAGCAGAGGACTGTGAGGACGGGTGGGACACAGGCGTCCCCCTCGCTGGGTTAGATACGGCAGTTAGATAAGGCAGACGGCACTTCCAGCCCAGGGTTTTACCTGCCCAGCCCCAGGCACCAGCCTGCCCCTTCCCATCTTCTCTGCTCGCGGCGGGGCCGTAACGCCGACAACTGAGGGCCACGGACCCGGGTCCCCGACACAGGCACAGGCAGGCACATCCAAGGAGAGCCACTCGTTATCTGGTACAGGAGCTTCGCGTGTGAACTGTTTGTACTTAGCTTTTAGTCTTGAAAATTGCCATGAGATACGCTATTACAATTAATCATTAACGACTTAAGAAAGAGTATACCCCATTACATAAAAGACTCCAGCGATGATCTTTATCCAACTTGTAAAATGGGCAGACTTGATGCGACTGAATAATTTTCCTCTCATCTGCACAAAATCATGAATGCAAGTCATACTTTGAGCCTGAAGTGAACACTGTGAGACCAGCCTATAATTACCAAAACAGAAAAAAAGAACAGCATTTTCTAATGAATG
Source organism: Burhinus oedicnemus (assembly GCA_008921705.1). Lineage (NCBI taxonomy): Eukaryota > Metazoa > Chordata > Aves > Charadriiformes > Burhinidae > Burhinus > Burhinus oedicnemus. Next base: position 3,413,625 of record VFFE01007119.1, on the reverse strand, counting down.
ACAAGCCACTAGGTGGAAATCTAATTTGGTCTAATTAAGCAGCCTTTGTGAGGATTTGTCTTTAGATGAAAAGAGGGAGCCAAAGAGATCTAAATGCAAATGAACTCTATCATTTTGGTTTTAAAGGGCCAGACAGATATGAAAGTATTTGCGTACACATTACTTTCATTTGTCTTCATGGCTGTATTCACCTTCTAGTTTTCTGTTGAAAAAAAAAATACGGTTTTCCCCAAAATTCTGGGACTCCGAATACTAGTCACTCTTTATTGAGTCGGAAGACAACATGCTGTTAGAGGGACAATTTTAACAGTAGGGTATCGCAACTGTTAAAATTGCCTTTCTCCATAACAGGCTGCTTCTTTCTGCTGTTTGACAATGGTCTTGGAAAAAAAAAAAAAAAAGATGCTCTTTGGTAGGGAATCAGATCCCAAGTCTGCCGCTTTCGCTGTGTGGCACCATACAACTCTCAGGTCTTTGGGGGCACCTGCTGGACCCTGAGCTCCTCCTTAGCACCTCCATGTCAGTATGAATAACTTCAGCCTTGATAAATCACCACCACCTTGCCCAGTTGTGCTATTTCTGCTGATTCTGCCGACAGTCTCAACGTTGGGAGCCGGCAGCCCAGGTACAGCCCCAAAGGCTGAGACTCACCGAGGCGTTTGACTATAATTGAGATGGAAATATTGAAAACTACCTTCTCCTGCTCTATTAAATCTGCTCCTCACTTTAAGATAAATTTGTCTCTGTAAGGTTTCATGCCAGCGTTGAAGGTCAAAGAAGCATACGCGTTTCTGTAGTGGGTGTCACAGCTTGTGAAGTTCACGTCAGCCTCCGCTTGCCTGCAAGCCCTGAAGAAGCAGCGTGGTCTGTAGTCATGAGACAAAGCCCCTGGCAGAAAGGATGCGTTATTTGGGCTAAATGCAAATGGGTGCAGTTTACAGCTACCGCTAGACTGAGGTCTTACCTGTACCTGCTCTTTCTTGAGCTACAACCACCATTCACCTCTAAGGTGGAATGAGCCTGGGAGAGATTTGAGGACACGTAGGGACAGCAGCAGAAAGGTTAGGTGCAGCGTGGGGTGGCCCTGGAGCAGCCGAATGGAGAGAGACATCTCTGAGTCCTTGCTTTCCCTATAGGCAACATCAGGGGAAAAATGGAGCTGCATACGGACAGAACAGGTTGGGAAAATCAGTCTTCGATATGGCAGCAGTTCTGGGACCTCTGGGAAGAATGTGGACAGAATTGTGTGTAGCACCTTGGCAAAAAAAGGTATTTTGCCATCTTTGACTCCCTGGAGAGATGTGGGGCCTCCAGAGAGTGGCTGGAAAGGGTGTAGTGGGGTTGTCACCTCCCAGAGAATCACAGCCTTGGGGATACCTGCTGTGTTGCGAACCCTGAAGTCAAATTCTGCCAGGGAATGCTTTTGCTCAGTGTCTGTTGGGTTCAGTGTGAGTGCTGAGGTTTAGCTGGGAGCAGGATGTGGGTTGAGGACTGAGAGAGAACATTCTCTAAATGTTAGAGATGGGACAACATTTTTTAAAAAAAGTTTCTGTCCCCTTCCAGCAGTTATGACCTTTTCTCTGTGTTTTATCCTTAGTAATATCTGTTCTATAAACCTCCCCATCTGCTACTTCAAGAAAAATCCCCTTATGTTCTCAAGGCCAGATGTTGTCCCAGATAATGTCCAGCACAACTCAACTTAGTGAAGCTGCTGTTTACACCGTGTAACTTGCTGCTGGCTCCTTCAACTCCATACAAGTAGCTTTGATTTTCCCCTCCTGAATTTCTTTGGGCGCTATAGAACATATTAGGCTAAATGCTGCCAGCGTAACATCCATATAAGCTACAATGACATTAAAGGAGTTGAATGCAAGTGAGAATTCGACTGTGGGCCTTCTCGAGCAGACTGAATATGGCCACATTTCCCATATAGTACAATAGCTCCCCAGTGGCACAGACCTCTGATTCTCAGGGCCAAATTCAATCCCTGGCTGCAAATGAGATACTGGCCGCCTTGAGAGCTACCTGTTATTTCACAGTAGAATTTGCCTGAAGTCAATACACTTGTGGTACCTCCTAGAACAAAATATTCAAATATTTCAGACTAACAGACAACTTGTTAAATTTGGGCAAACCTCTGATTCAGGAATCTCTCAGCTTTCACTCAAGGAGAAACCCTAATCTCTGATCACAGATGCAGGAACTTACCAGCTTCAGTCACCTCATGTACAGAATAATCTCCATTTTCATTAGAGAATAGGTAAAAGTTTTTGCTCTTAAAAAAGGATGCTGTTTCTTTAATGTAATAAAACCTCAGCAGGACAGAACGTCTTTACTAGACTATCCCCCACTATTCCCACAAGAAATCAAATATAATCCTATTTAAGAAGCTTTAAATAATTTTGAGCTTTCATATTGACTTATTAAAATGCAGCTTAAAAAACGCCTTCCTTGCAATCCCTTTACAAGGGTCAGGGATATAAAATTTGAAGAAATATGATTAGTAGATCAGTTGGAAAGATATATGCTGCAGCTTCCAATTTTATTATTTAAAATGCCATTTTAGAAGAAAAGGTGATTCTGTAAAAAATGGCACCATCTCCCTGAAGGAATCTAGTCCCAGCGTTTCCAGTCCTATCTTCTGCATTCAGCACCCAACACATCTGCTAGGTTTTTCTTAGACCTGAAGAGCCCTTGTAGCTGGGACAGAGGAGCTGGTTTCTGTGTCCTCATACTCCTGCAAAATAGAGGTTTATCAGGCTCTAAGCACAGAAGCAGCCAGTAGCACTTGTGGCCATCCGTCCCTCGCTCGGTCCAAAAGACCAAGTGATGGTAATAGAGATGCAAATATGCCCCAGAGGACAGAGCCATTGCAGAGCTGTGAGCACAGGTAGAGTTTGGCCTACAGAGCCTTTCTTTTACTAGAAACTTTGAGGGACGAAGAGCTCCTGTAACCTTTCAGATGTTGGTTGGAGCGGGATGAGCACCTTTTTCACTTTCTAAACATCAGGAATATAAAATTATAGGATGAAATGGGGATCCTGCTGCGCTGACTTGAACTCCCTTCAGGGTGAACTGCATCTTATCCAAGCAACAGCTACAGACTCTACCAGTGTGTCCTGAGGTGTCCAGGCAGAAATCTCCTTCCAACAGATTTCAGTCCAGTTGCCCACATTCAGTCCTATTGACCTGGGAAGAACCGAGATTGTAACCAAGAGCATTTTGGGGCACATCGCTAGAAAAATTAACTGGAAGGTGCTACGCAGAGAAAATTGAGTCAGTTATAGGTTGTCCTGAGCTTCCTCTCTGCAGTTCTCCTGGGATTAGCAGGGTTGCATGGATGTAAATGACGAGACAATTTGACCACTGTGCTTGAAGTATATTAAATACAACGAAGACCCAAATTGCGCTGTCAGTTAGACAGAACTCCCATTAAGCATGGAGGGTCTTGTGCTAATATAAGAATCTGCCTGAATCATTTGCTCTGTCCTACAGCAAAATGTATTCAACATGCTGAAATTTAACTGCAAAACCTAGTGAGCAAAATCACACACTGCCCATTACACTTACAGCCAGTTACTGTGAAATCCTAATGTGTCAGACTTTCTCTGGGAAATAAGGTAACTAATAACTTTACTCCTGCCTAAGGCTGGACTTTGGTCAAGGCTGTCAAGGCTTCTATGATTTTCATATGTTTTTGAAAAAATGTCCATTATTTTGACACGTTGGGACTTCTGTGCACGAGCAAGCAGGGAGCCGTAGTAGCTGAACTCCCCCAAGAGCTGCAGTGCTCAACCTTGGGCACTCTGCAAGAAAAACACCAAAGGGTCTGAACCCACAAGTGCCTCTCTGTCTTCAGCTCCCCAGGAAGTCAATGGCAGTCAAGCGAGATTGACTGCTGGCAGGATCTTGCCCAGAGTTTTCTCCTGTGGCAGAAAAAGCAGCAGTGACACCAAAGGCAAGACCAGCAAGCACTGGAGAGGGCCTTAGTCCCCCAAGGAGTTGTCGTGAGGTTTTTCCCTGCCCTGCTTTCCTAATTTTCTACATTTATGACAATAACTGTGAAACTGGGCTGAAACAGCACTGGGAAGTTGTTGCCAATGGTTAAAAACTATCGTTGCCTATAGGTTAATCTCATTAATGGTGCTAAAAACATGGCAAAAGTTATCTGGCTTGCAAAGATAACGAGCGTTAAATTGTAAGATATATATATATTTCTAAAATTCCTCATAATCCTACATCTGACTCCCTCATTGCTTTCCCCACCAAATTTTCTCGATACAGTTTCAGCTCTGCTTTGTTTTGTTGTTTTTCTCTCCAGCTCTGTATTTTTTTGAAAGGCTGGAACATTAGGGGTCAGACACTGCTCAGGTGACGTACACGAGTAGCCCAATTGCTTTCAAAGGGGCTACCTTGTGAGGCAAGCAAGAGTTGGCTCGAAAAAGTCACTTCATAATTGCATCATATTTGCTAAATCAGATGTTTTACGCGCTTAAGAATTCTCTATGTTCCCTTCGTGCTCAGCCATTACAGACGGCTCCTGCTCTGCTGGAGTTCTGACCCATATTTTCCCTGCTGCAGTCCAAATTTGGTTGCTAAAAGGTAAAGGGAAAAAAAATAAAAATCTCTGTCTCATCACATCTCTCCCAACCCCTATTCAGCTGCTGTGGTATTTTCCTTCATTATGCTGCTGCCTCAGACTGTAAACCTCTCTAATTTCCTACATCGCTGCTATTTATTTAAATGCTAACTCGCATTATGAAGTGATAATCCACAAGCGCAGGAGATAATTTATGAAGCATTTAAATTAAGAGGAGCAGCTAATTGGGAGCATGTGTCTTATAAGCCTTGCTAACACCAGAAAACTACAAATTAGGGAGAAAATGGAAGATATTTTTATCTTGCTTTTTTCTTTTGTAATGCACTGAGGAAAAATATTACCATACATCACACAAACACTGCTGTTCACAGAAGTCTTCTTTTCTGTTCGCTTCGTAGTTAGTCTAACACACAACGCTCTCGTTATTACAAATTCCTCATTATAACACGCAAAATAATCTCTGCTCTCAGAGAAGGCGGTACAAGGTGGGGTTTTCTGTCTCCAAATAAAGTGGAATAAATTTTCCAGGAAAGGTCCCCTTCTCAGCTACACACATTAATTTAAAAGAGCAAAGACTCCCTTGTTATATAGGGATGTTAAAGTGCATTTAATTTAGGACTGTGTTGTGCTGCAAGAGTTTTATAGGTTTTTGTTGAAATGAGAATGAGCATAAATGGCTGTGAATCAGGGAAAAGCCAACGTGCTGCGGCCACAGGGCTGGAGGGAATGTATTTTGGATGCCCTGTTCAGGTTTTGGCAACCAAGTCACAAACTTTGATTTCACCTCAGCTTTGCGGTGGTTCATTCATAAAGACTAATATTGGCCTGGTTCCGAACAGCGCTGTGGCCCACGACGTGTGATTCCCAGAATACCGCTGGGTGACAGAGATGGCTCACTGAACGCTGATGGGGAAAGGAGGGTTTTGACACCCAGACCAGGACAACAGCACTGGGGAAGATGATAACCACCCCCAACTTGAAGGTCACAATTATGTACCAGATTCCCTGGGTTTGCTTTTGGAGGCTGTTACCTCATTCGGGAAGGTGCAATGCTGGGTGTCCTCAGGAGGCAGCTGCTTTTTCCTGAAAGAATAACACCCTTTTGGTTGCTTTTTTGGATGTTGGTGCTTTGATCAGAGGGAACGGCTGGGGTGTTCTCCCATAGGAGCAAGAGGGTTTCTCTGCGCTCCCCAAAGAGCATCCCAGGCACCCAGAGCATTGCATTAACACAGTTCAGAGGGAACTCGTGGGATATGGAGAGCGAAGCTGACAGTAAGGACCACCTTAATATAGAGCCCTCTCCCAGCCTTCAGCAACCACTTTAGGGTAGTTTTCAATACAGTTGTGCGAGATCTTTAGTTAGGATCCTCCTTTACTAGGCAACCAATTCTTGTGGGTCCCTTGTGTGGTTACTCGAGACAGATTCACTGTTAGAGTAAAATATTGTGCGCACCCCCAGCCTTGCAGGGTGCTTGGGAACTGCAGTGAGGTGCTTGCACAGAGGATGCTCTGCAAGTGCGTGTGTGAATTCAGCCCCTACACGTGACTGCATATCTGTGCACTGCGTGTCTAGAAAATACCTCGCTTGGATCTTGGCATTCCTGTTTCTGCTCTTACAAATCTCCCTTTACATATATCCTGTCAAAAGCAGTCAGCAAACAGGCTCTGGCGTTATTGGAGTTGCTCCTCGATTTGAAGGAAACCATAAATCTGAAACTTCAATCATATCTTTATGATCATTCAGCAAACAGAGATGGAGGATTTATTCAACATGGGATAGCAAAGGGGAAACTGCAGGGGGTTATTGCAGGAGATATTGGTTTAGCTAAGGCAGAACTGCTCCCTCGGGCCTCTCTACGGCCGAGCCAATGAACAATGGCACCAATGACAATAACAAGGCAATTATGGGGAAGAGGGTGAGGAGGGGGTAATGCTTTGTTAAAGATAGAGGTAAGATTCCAGCATGGTGTCTCTTTTGTGTGCTTTCGAAACTAAAGGATGGTGTGTCTGCCTGGGGTGGTCTTATTAGGAGCTGGCGATCCTAAAAACACAGCAAGCGCTTAAAAGAGCCTGTAGCTTGTGTGTGATTGTGCTGCTCTTAGGAGGTTATGAAGATTTCCTCCCTAATTAAATAGGGCTGGCAATAGGTTCCCCTAATCCATGCTGCACCCCAGGGCAGGAGATAAGCACCTAAACCTCTGTTAACAGAGGTTTGTGTCTCTGGCCATAGCTGACGTTGGGTTTTCCACATTTAGGACTAACACTTGCTCCTGGGAGGGGGCTCAGGGGACCTCCCCTTGCTGGGGGGACGCTCAGACCTTCACCCCAGGCTGGCCACAGTGTCATGCCACAAATGCCACAGCAGCCCTTCCACCAACTTGACCTGGAAAGCCTGTTTTGAGGTTGCTCAGTGACCTGGTGCCCTGCCGTGCACTACTCCCAGCTTCGTATTATAGATTATTTTTTTAATAGCTGTAGGCAACTTTCGAAAGCCTGACTAGAAAATGAAGCCCAGCCCTCAGGTTTCAAATACAGAAGGATTTTTGAACGCCATTAGCAGGTGTGTCTGCGCCTGCTCTCGCGGGGGTCAAACTGGGGCAGCGCTGGAGGGGGCTCCCCTGCGGTACACCCCGACGTCAACGTGCAGCAGTGCTGGTGTCAGTGGTGCCCATGGGCCTCCAGCAACAAAGTTTCCCGACTGCAAAATGGGTACACAAAAGCTTTGGCACAAAGGGGTGGAAGTGTTCATGGGCAAGCTGGATCTTGCCACTGCTGTCAATAGATGGGTCTTGCATTAAATTTGCATCTTTTCAGGGTGCGTTAGAGACAAATGTCTCTTTTTAAAAAAAAAAAAAAAAAGATGCAATCGTGCAAAAGCAGGAACTAAGTGATCCATCCCGCCTCCCCTCCCCTTCTTCTAGCAATTTTTCCTCCCCCCTTTTCCCTTGCGAGCCCCCGAGCAGTTTGTTTTTGCCTGCAGAAGGAAGCTTGAAATATTGCAAAGGGGGTACAGGCAGCGCTCCCTGCGGCCTTGCCCCTGATGGCACGAATGCAGACATAAAATAACCCAGCGCCATCAGTAACCTGTCGCCAAAGCCCCACTACGAGGTGAGAGTTTTCCTCCCTGCCGTGGCTGTTAGCTGCAATGTATTTCTCCCTGCACTAAGCACCGTCTTTCCCAGGGCTGCATTACAATGATTTATAAACCCCATTTCTGGGGAAAACTAATAGATCAAAGTGAGGAGAAGGAAAAGGAGACATGAACAGCTGGAAGAAGATATTGAAGCATGAAACAAAAACAGAAATGAAAAAGTAGTTTGTGGCACTAGTGGGTTGTTCTGTGCTGCACTTCTATTATTGAAAAATAATAGGGGGAATCTGTATTTTAATCCATTTTTTTAAGAGACGTTCAAGTAATCTGAAAAGCTCTTCCTAGAGCCAGCTTCCTTTTGTGTGTTTGTGCAGTTCTTACAGAACCAAACACTGTTTTTGCTGTGTAGCCCTTCCTTGTCTATTTCCATGTCATTTTTAGACTTTCCATGTTTTAAGCCACATCTAGATTTTCTAACAGAAAGCATCGCATGGAGGATTGATGCTCAGCTGGACCTGAGCCTAGGGTGTGCTTGTTTCTGAGCTGAGACTTGGTCAGATTTTACAAAGGGACATCAGGGGCTGAGGCCGGGGCGGCTGCTGAGGTGCTCCGCCTTTGTTTCCGTTTCCTTTCCTGCACAGTGGGGCTGAACGGACAAGATTCGTCATGTAATTCGTCAAGTTACATCCCGACTGAACTGAGCCAGGAGTACAGACCAATGCTCATCTCTTAGTTTTACAATGATTATTGCATTAGTGTTTGTAAGAGCTTTGGAGATGATAAGCTAATTGGGCTTTTGCGTGTGTTCTGCTTGTCTGGTTCAGCCACCAGACATCCCTGACTTCAAACATAGGCAGTGGTGGGGAATATGAAAATAACCATAATCCTTGTGCAGCACTTCATATATTCAGAGGGCTGCACATACCTTCTGTCTACAATTTCCCCACATGGCACGTATGTAAGTGCAAACATTATACGCAATAGATGAAATGCATCAAATAGGACAAACAGCTGATTTGGTGGAAAACAGACGTGTGTGGCAAGACTGCAGGGGATTTTCTAAGAGATTCTACAGAGCCATGAGATGGAAGCCGATGAATTATCCCTAGGCATGTTCCAAACTTGTCTGAAGTTTGCAGGTTTCCATTCAAAGTATTTTCTCTACATTCCTGCTGTTTGTCTTGTTTAAATTTTCACTCTCCCTGGAAATTTTCTGTTGCCAGTTAATGCTGCAGCGTCATGTTAACTTTAGGCTGGCTGCTTTACCTTGGTTCCCGATTTCTGTTGCATCCCCCCTTCCTGGGGGAACACAGGTGCAGGGATATATTCATGGACATGTATAATTGATACTTCTCGCAGATGACACAGGCAGCAAGCACGTGTTGAAGGTGCTCACGCGCCTGCTCTGCACAAGGAACGTCTGTGCTTGTTCACACGCAGGAGCAGCGTGGGCAATGAAGCGGTGTGTCTTCCTTTTGGTGACTTGCAAAAAACATGGCCTGGAGAATATGCACCTAGGATGGCGTTCAGGAGCAAACATCCACGATGTGATCTGCTCCCAGCTACGTTTCGTAACTACCAATGAGCGAGCCAAACGTTGCCATTTGTAAGACCAACACCTGCCCACTCAATCAGCTTGAGATAACCAACATCCTCACAGCCAAGCCTGACTTTTGGCTCAGGGCTCTGATCAATAAGAGCTGAGTGAGTTAAAATGAAAATACCGCTTTTTTTTTTTTTTTTTTCTCATACCCTATGAGATGCACTCTAACACCCTACTCAAAAACCGCTTCAAACCAGAGAGGTCATCTTGCTAAGATGTTCATCCTTTTCCTCCTTTTGGCTACTAAGCCCCAATCAAACACCGCTCCACTGAGCCGTGAATTTGGCACTGGTGTCGTAGCTGGTACCTGGCACGGTGGCACACCAGGCAGCTGCAGAGGCCCTATTATTTTCACTGCATGGATCCTGCTTACTGCTGACCAGAGCCTAACACGGCTGCCTCTTCCATAGGCCTTGTCCTGGTAGCTGCCGACTGCATCCCCTATTACAACAGGCAGAAAAAGCTCTCTGTGCTCTAATAGCTATTGTGACCCTCCTAAAACTATGACAACATCTTTCTTCTGACTCCCTATGGCCCAGCCGGTCTTTACTCTTCTTCTGTTCCCTGTCTGCAGAGAGAGCTCGCAGGATGAAAGACAGCTAGGAAGGTAGGGAGAGCTGAATGCGGACTAAGAGCTGCCAGAGGAATATGAGAGGAGAATTTTGCCCTATAAGCTTTAATAAGGATGGTGGGTTAAGAGAAATGCAGCTAAGGAGAAAAATGGGGAATGTTCTCTCTCCAAATGGGCACTGCTTCAGTTTGTAAAAGCACCAGGGATTCCCCATGTGGCTTAATTTATTATTTTCCCTCTCGTTAAATGCCAAAACAATAAAGCAAAATCTATTGTTAGCTTTAAAATGCAGGTGATTTGCATATGGCTGTGATAGTCCTACTGCTGCCTTCATTTAAACTCAGTAAGCCGAGGTACCTTTAAAAATTATGACTTGTTTTACATTTAATATACTGAACTATGTTAACATAATATTAAGGGGCTGACTTCACAGCTTAATTGCCGATCACGTAGAAGGCTGCTTTAGCAGAAGCATTAGTCTGGCGGTGCTGTACGGCCTGATACGAGAGTGGCTGGAACAGCAGCCTGCACAAAGGGGCTCCAAGCTGCTCCTTCCCTGCCGCGATGCTCCCCCTAAGAGCACCCTGGAAACCCGGAGTCGTTTTTACTCCACTCTTGGTTTACTCGCTTGCACTGGAAGGTATTTGGTGCCCCACTGCAGAGCAGTGCCTGCGCAATACAAGCAAGACATAATTGTACCTGTACAAAGTGGTACTAGAAAATCAGGTGGCTTTTTTCCCCCATTCAGTAGGATTTTACAGAGGGGAAGGAACACACCATTTCTTGGCAGAGCTGAACACGTACTGTACTTCCCGGCCCAGGGTCTCCAAGGTTGCTGTAGAGAGTTTCTGCAATTTTAGTGTTTTTATTGTATCTTCTCATTTTCTGCCTTCCTTCTTTGACCCTTGTTCGCTTCAGGCTGAATCCAAGGGGGCAGGTATTGGGAATGGGAACCAGGTCCACAAAGGCTCTTAACCTCTCCTTGAATTCAGAGACCCTGTGACAGTATTTTGGTCGATAACAGTTGGTTAAGACTGCAAGCTGGTGCTTGGGAATGGTGAACAGCTGCATGTTCCTTTACGCCTTCTGTATTTTCGGCATGCTGGGCCAGCACTCAACAGCAGGGCACCACCTTTAAGGAGGGAGCTTCTGCAGATGGCTGACTCGTACTTGATCCCCAGACCTCCAGCAGCAAAGTGGCACACGGTGCTACCTTTCCAGTCCACCCCATCAAAAATATAATTAAGGTCCAAATACTGCCCCAAGATGTGTCCAAAATAAGAGGCACTCATAGGTTTTTCAGGAGCTGAAGAGGTATCCAGGCATTACCAGCTACTTGCATCCATACGTTTCTGACTTCCACACACGGCTCCAATTTGGGAGTTCTGGCCTCCTTAAAAAAATTTGCTTTTTCTCTCAGTTAAAAAAAAGCATATAGATTGACAGAGATGTACACCAAGTTCTAGCCCTCTATGATTTAAAAGAGCAAAGTTATAGGCCCCTGAAAATTGAGGTTTATAATGGAAGCACTGGCAAACCCTTAACTACAGAGAAGCTACCAGGCGTTGCAACAATAATTGGGAAGGGAGGGGAAAAAAAATCACACTGTATTTTTCAGTGCTTAGCTAAGAAATACAACAACAGAGTTTATTGCTTGCAAAACACAGCTGCACTGCCTCAAATTGGATGGAAAAACGAACCCTGATAATTTATTACACCCCTAAAGTCACAAGAATGTACCCATAAATTACTTTTTTGGAGGGGGAGGGAATTGGTACCACTGTAGTCCATTCTGCACAACCTACTTATTAGTATCATAATTTATTATTATTATGCCCTGCTGCAAATAGAGAGGCAGATAAAACTCAAATCTATTAAAACAACCGCTCCACTTTCTCTGAGCCACTGAGGGACACCATTCCAAAGGAAATGAGATAAATTACTAAGACGAATGTTTGAGTCTTGCCTTACAGCACATAGCTTGTATATATGCAAGAGCAGGAGGATAATTCAAGCAAGAAAGAGTCGTGTTAAGTTTTACCATTCAGGATTCAACACAGAGGGATTAGAATAATATCAAGTGGTCAATTAAATATTTCTAATGTATAGATTTTTTTCCTGAAGACTCTATGTGTTAACTCAGAATGAACATGCAACGCTGAAATAACTGCCCTGCTTCTATTGCAAATGTACTTGCATCAGCATGTATTTAAAAATACACTTTATCTAACTATTGTGAGGAAGTAGACACTATACTGGTAAGTGTGAAAACTATATTGATAGAATATATAGGTGTCCATATATATCCAAGTGGTGCTGATTAATTGCAAAGCTGATTTGAATTGAAGGTTGGTGAAAGACATTGCTTTGCAGTCCCACAAGGGCAAAGTGGCAGAGCCAAAGGTGCAGTTATAAAGTTCACCACATGCCTCTGCTAATGGGTTTCAGATAAGTCAACAGGAATTTTGTAATATTTTTCCTTCCCTTCATTTCTTTCTGAGGTAGTCAGCTGGACCAGCAGTTTTTAATGCTGTCCTCCCCTCTCCTGACACATGGATGGATTAGCAGAAATGATAATTGTATTGGGAGGTTATTGCTTATTGCCCTCTTCAGGACACGGGTCAAATGCCTGTTAGGTTATTGCGAAATCAGGATGAGTTTAGTGCTCTTGGCCATAGTCACTGGGATATGGTGAAGCCCTGATTTTGGAGGCTGCTGGTTCAGAATGGGTTTGAGTACGATAACCGCCAGGTCTAGGGATAAACCTAGCAGCAATCTTCTTTCTACACAGCCAATTTATGTTTCTCAGTTTTATTTTTAAAAACAAAGAAAAACGATGCGCGTGTGATAAAAGTTCATGCTGGACTTTTCTGAGTGATGTAAAAGTTGTGCAGGTTTAGCTGGCTTCACTTTTATGAATGCTGGGGATTCTCAAAGCAGAATACATGAGACACAAAGCCAGTGAAACCTCCGTGGTCCACAATGTAAACAAACTTAATGAGAAGAAAAGAGTTAGCAATCATTTCATCTTCCCTACAAAGCCTGCAGCTCTGAGCAGGAAAACAACATCCCGGCCACGCAGTAAGACACGGAGACTTTGTCCTCTTGCTACTGAGGGTGGGGGAACAGGAGGGATTGATGAAGGAAGGAAATGGGGCCACCTACTCGCTGTCATACTGCAGATCGTTGTATTTACAGACTGCTGGTGGCCTGCATCACCCTGTACATCAGATTATTACTTCTACACACTGGCATATTTGTAGCAACTGTACGTGCGTGTCTATGTCTCTCTTGAATGATTCTCCCCACCCTTTCATATTCCACACGTTGGCCTTTTTTTTGTGGGGGGATTACTCTTCATATTGATGGTTGTGGTAGTTAGAGTGAAAAAATGGAAAGTAAATAAAATTATTTACTTTCTGAGGGAAAAGGTGTATGAAATACGTTCATAAAGCGATTATTTAACATTGCTCCAGGTTTGGGCTTGGACATTTGCTCCTGCAACTTATCTCTTACATTGTTTACGTAAGAACACGAGGGAAGAGAAAGCAGGAACTTGTTCTACCTTCATTTGAATGTCACTTGCCAAATCCAGCAATTTTAGCATTCTTCCTTCCGGGCCTTTGTTCAGATCCTAGCTATCAAAGTTCCCAGGGAAAGCGGAATTGCCACTCTCCAAATGACAAGCTGTGCTTTATAAGGGTATTTCCTTCAGATGCGGCATTTGCCTCTCTGGCAAAGTGACAGGGCTACTACTCGGGCTCTTTCGGCAGCTTTTCCTCCCACTTTTGCCGTTCCTCCAGGGAAATGCCCCACCTGCGTGGCCTGGTTGGCAGTTTCTAGTATTTAGTTTTGGTAGCTGGTTACCTTCTCCTGAGGTTCTGGCACTGCCTGTTTACAAGCAGGACGGCAAAGAGGGGCCAGGAGAGGAGACTTCCTTCCAGGCTCAGACACGTGCCTAATATGTGGTGCTTAGTTTCTACTGTATATAGATATTCAGCTTTTTCGTAAAAGAAACCTGTGGTTTCCCTGTGTCGGAAGCTGTGGGTAAATCCCTACTATTTACAACATCACAGAGAAGCCCCAGGGCTGGCTGTGCCTCTGTTACATTTTTAAAGCCGCAGTAAGCAGCATGCTTTCCTCTGGGCAACAGCTGCCTTTCTAACGGTGGACCATGAAAGACTGCTCCAGAACCAAGGCTCTGAGATTCACTAGCTATCGCTGACATCTAAGTATTGCCCGAAAGCCACGGGATGATGCCATCTCTAATGAAGTAATGAAATGCAGCATCATTATCAAATGAAAAATAAGAACAGTAGTATTTCCAGGGAGTTTTGCATTGATTAGATGGATAATAAAAGCATAACCACGTGTGATTGAAAGCCATTAGATGGGTGATATTCACCTGCATTTTCCATGTGTTGTAGAAACCCCTCTATATAAATGAATTGTGACTGGATTTGGAGGACTGAGCGCCATAGCAAGATGGATACTTCATATTGTATAAAATAGTCCGCTGCTGCTGGTCACAGCGATTATATTCTCACTTCCTAACTTGCTGCTTTCTGCACTACAGGTGATGTTGGGCAGCTCTCGTCCAAGCTTGGCTAGGATTTTTGAGAGCTAAAAGAAGTGCTGCATGTGCTGAGAGGCAGGACTAGACAGCCTGGCATCCCCAAATCGGGGACATCTCTGACCCTGGTCTGTACATGGAGAGTGGACGTGCCTGAAGAGATCAGCTAGGAATACGGAAAGCTTGATCTCAGCGAGCCATTTTGTGTTGCTCTGGGATGCGTGTTACTGTTGAAGCTGTTTCCAAGCCAGTATTTCCTCTTCAAAAGGGAAGAGGATGATAGGAGCCTAAGTGGAGCAAGGATAGTGAAATTTTAAAGTATTATGACACACATACATTTAATATTACATCACATGTAAGGGAACAAGCACATATGATTGCAATATTACAAGATGAATATAGGTCCTATGACATTAAATTTAGTGCCTTGTGATTGATGATCCTTTGTTTGCAGGTTTTCTGTTATGTATATGTTATTTCTGTAGGATAAGCATCTTACCAGCTGGAAGAAACATACAACTCTTTTATTTTCTAGCATGTAATTTCTGTTTGATTCACAGCTAATAAATAGGTCATCTTGTACTTTCGAAATGCCAACATGCAGTAACTCAGTGAAATAGAGACTCTACATTAAAAAGCTGTCAACCTCAGTGCAATTTTCCTGCACCCTACGCTCTGGAAAGATACCTTGTCACTCATGGTTCAGCTCTGTTTTCCTGAAATATCTCTTCTTCTGCATAAATAATGAATATAGTTGCATGAAAATATCTGGCACAATGTCTGTTCTTCCTCCCACTCTAAGGAGCTGCGGTACAGAGTCTGTATTTATTGGTTGATCTTCCCAACAAATCTTACTGAAATCACAGGTGTGGTAATAGCGTGGCCCCCTCCCAGCTGCAGGCAGGTGTTCTCTGCTCTGCTAACCCCATCCTACCCGCCTGGCCAAAGTCAGGGAAATGCTGCCTTACAAAAAGCCTTTTTTTATTTAGTACTTCTCAAAATGCAAAGGCTACACGATACAGAATAATTTAGAACGCTTAGTCGCTTTCAGTCTCCTTCCATTTCTAACACGTTATGTAGGTCTTGCGCAGAAAAGGTATTGGGCTGAAGCAAATCCCAATTAGGAGTTTTTAAAATTAGTTCTGTTCTTTAAAAAAGCTAGATATAAACCCCATTGGATTACTAAGCCTGTCTGCCATTTCATATGATCCGAAACACACAATTTACTGTGTTTTTTATGGCTTTCTCATAGTAGCCTACCAGAGGTGACACAAGGACGGCAAAACCTGGTTCTGCATCTCTGATTTCAGCAACAAGATGGTGGAGTTGGGCTGCTGTGGCACTGCTGCGAGCGACAGGGGAAAGAAGGCAGCCCTCTTTATTCACAGACTTAAGGCCAGGAGGAGTCCTGTGATTTTTGTAGTCCTATCTGAAAAATCACAATGCATTTAAGGGATCCCACTTGCAGAGAAAATTTTCAGATGCAACGCAGAGAAATTTCTGCAGTGCCAATACCAAAATCTCTGAGTACTTATAACCCACCACCACGGTACACAGACAAAATTTCAAGCCAAAGATTTCACCCTGAGGGTGTTACTCACATGAATGGTTTCCCCTGACCCTAGGTTGGATAATGTGATGTGAGGCAGGGGCAATGCTGTTTCAGTGAAAAAATGGACCGGCTCAAACCATGAAAAATTTGGCGGTGCCTTTTGTGGTTTTGAATCGATAGAAAGTTGAAACTTGCAAGACGTCAACTCCATAAAAATGGGAAAAGCAGGGTGTGCTAACCCCCTGCGAATCGGGTTTTACAAGGGATAAAGCTGCTGAATCCTCACAGTGAGGTCCAAAAGTAATTTAAATCTCTTCCCCTCTTTCCTCGCTCCCAATTTCCCCATCCCAGTTGTTGTTAGATGTATCAGCGGAGAAGGAAAGTTAGAGAGTGACACTAATAAGGAGGGCTCAGACGTACTAAGAGTATTAAAAGGTTAGGTCATGGTGTGTTCTATTAAATAGAATATTAATTGAATTCTTGACATCTGAGGTGAACTGTGACATGCTCATGGGATAAATATTGCATTTAACAGAGCATCATGACCTAAAGCTCTAAATACTATTGAGCACCAGCGCCAATTCTTCACAATAGATCTTAGCCTCAGTCCTCGGGGTACGAATGCTCCCTTGGAGTTTTGGAAGCTTGAGCTTAAAAATGGGTTTCATATTTCTCGTTTCTGTTCTCAGTTAAGTCCAAAATTGCTTCTTCCATCTCAAGGCTATACTCCATCTCAGACTTTCAGTTACAGACCCTTAATGTATAGCTAGAAATGCATGTCTCAAATGCCATGCATTGCAACCTATTGGGCACGGTACAAGAAAGGTTGAAAGAAAATTTCTCCATCCCCACCCCCCCCATCGTAAAGAAGATTAAAACATTAAAAAGACCAATTAAAAATAGGGAATCTCATGGCAACATTTTCATTAACCCTCCCCGGTTCTTCTTTCTGTCTCATTAGTCATCACAGGGAGAGGAAGGATCATTTTAATTAGCGGCATTGTAAAGCTTTATTTAAGGCAACTGCCCCTCCTGCTGCTCTCTGGATTACCCTGCCGGCTTATAAATACAATACCAAATCATTAACAGCCAAAAACAACACCACTGAAGGGTTTGGAAGAAAGAAGATCCACTATGGTCAATGTTTAGGGCTCTTTAACAATGTCCTTTCTCCTTATTCAGGCATAATTCAAGCGTAATATTGGGCTTTACAAAACAACTCAATATCCTCTTACAGCAAAGCCCTTTCTAGTTGAGGATACCATGTGTTCAACGTTCTTCCCCTTTGTTTTCAAGGCAGTGAAAGCACAGAACCACAACTGATAGGATAGATGTGGTAGATAGGATCACAGGTTTTCCAACGTTCCGATTTAGAATTACTTGTTAAATTCCCAAATTAAAGGGACTGCTGCACGCCGACAGCCTTGCAGGAGGGAGGTGAGCAATGAGACCCCAATCGGGGGAGGCTGGTGGAACATTTTAAAAAGAGGTTCCTGTGTGTTTAGGATGAAAACAAAGCAAGCACCCACATTTCATGAAAATGAAATTGCTTTTTCCAACCATCGCTTGCTGAATTTCACGTTTTTTGCAGAAATGTGCCCAATGGGTCTGTTCTGTTAAGCAGTGTTTCCAGCCAGCAGTTTCCGTACCAGGGAGTGCAGTCCAGAGTGCATGTCCACGCAGAAGAGCAAATTTGCTCTCCCTCGCACCCACGCAACATGCAAATAACCCCCACTGCAGCGCGCAGGCTTATTTTGAAACTCGTTTGAGTCACTACGTTTCGATCAGGAATTAGATGCAAACCAAGATCTCTCACCCTCTTGCAGGGTCCTAAGTCAGAAACACATTAATGGAACAGCACCGCGTGACCCCAGATCCTAAATACCCCAACGCTTGGAAAGATCTGAACGTTGCCCCCAGCCCCTGGCTCTTTTGTAGTCTGGCAAACAAACAGAATGTTTTCATTCTGGACCATACTGCAGCAGTTCCCTCTTTTGCGTCCAGCAGAATAGTGATAAGAACACCACATTTCTTAGGATGTAAGCTGCCCAAAATGTCCTCCTTGCCAAGAAACCACAACTCAGACTATGAGGATTCACCATTCAGCTCTGTGGCCTACTTTCCCTGACCTGAATATGTAACTGTGGACTCTTTAGTACACCTGGGTGCTGCGATCTCTAATTGTTCATTGCTGTCCAGCCAAAGCAACCCAGTCTTTCCCCTGGAGCAACCTCTTAGCTACACGCCGGAGTTGAAGCACTGTACTTTACCATGGAGTTTTCACGTTGGGACCACGGTCAGGATTTGATTTTTCAAAGTTATAACATCACACAGCTGAAGTCAGCTGAAAGTTTGAGGTATCTTTGCTGCTGGGTGCCACGTTGTATGAAAGCATATTAGCCACCTAATTCTTCCACTTTGTTGCTTGACAGGACAAAGAGAAAATCAGACCAGGGGGGACAAGCTCTTAACATTGAAGTCTGAAAACACGAAGTGCAGTTCATGTGCCCCTGAAAGCAAGCTCGCCCTGCCTTCAGCTGGAGCACTAGCATTCAGCGTTCTGCTGAACGTGGAGAGAATATCGGCTTCTTCAAAAAATGTGCGTATTCCTCAAGAATGGTTTAAAAATGACTAGGTATACTTGACTTTACCTACATGAGCTACTGTTTAAGTAATAACAAAAAGGAAGACAGCAATGATGTCTCACTGAATGATTAATGGATTGCTATGTAGAGTTTATTTTATATTAAGTCAAGATCTGTATGTGTGGAGGTTTGCAGGGAGAGGTGATATCTTTTGTGGAAGTAACTGCTATGTGTCAGACTATTGCAAATGTAAGTGAATTAGAAATAGGTAAAATATTTCCACATAAAAAAAAAAAGAGGGGGGTGGGAGGGAAACACCTAAGTTCCAGTTTGGGGCTGACCAGCCCCTCTGCCCCCATGTCAGCTCACCTCCGCTCCGACAGACCAAGCAGGTCACAGACCTGAGCTACTGTCACTAAACACTCATCATCAAAACTGGGGAAGGCTTCCAGAGGGCAGCGCACTGCCAGTGCCTGAGCAGAACTGCCGCTTCAAGGGATATCAGCCTCCGGAGATCACGGATGCTAAATTCATTTAAAAACAGACAGTGACGAATAGTCTGAGTAACAGTCATTGTAAAAGTTTATACAGAAGTTGCTTTGTTTTCTATTTATAGCTGCACTGTATTTTTCTTATAATATATTTTTAATGACTTATAAGGCCTAGTTATTTATTCTCCTGAATCCAAATACTTTCTCACCCTGACAATGCAAGCGAACGAGCTTTGCACAGAAGAGCTACATGGGAGATGGCGGGATCTGCTCCCTGCCCTGGCAGCAGGCTGGGGGGACGCTGCAGGGCTCTTGGGAGCCCCACTGCACCCAAGGCAGTGATGCAGCGGGCACCCCAAGCATGCAGCTCCCCGCTGCCTCTCTGCAGAGGGACTGCCTGTGGAGGGCTCTCTCTGGGCCAGAATATTTCCAAATCACTAATTATTCCAGCCGCGTGCAAGGGAGTCTCTTTTTCCAGTAGTTTTGCTCTATATTTCCTAATCCAACATCAACCTTAGTTAAAAAACAGCCCCCAAACCTGCAGCGCCACGTAGGCAGTGGGCCCTTCCACCTACGTGTTGAAAAGTGAAGTAGAATGGACAACAGACCAAACAAAAGCAGAAGATGGGACACTTTGAAATGGGAGGCATTTGCATGAAATATAATTAAACTGCTAAACCAGCATCCATCCCTAAGCACAAATGCTGATTGACTCATGATGAGTCTAACCAGAATGGTATTAACTCTACTGTTTTTTTCTAAATTGTTATATACCCAATATTTTCTTTTGACTCTTCTTTATATTTAGATTAATAACTATGCAATCACTTCATTAGTTTATTTAGATTATGTTATTTTAGGAAATTATTGTTTAGATCAGCCTTGTCCTTCCCATCTATTTGTGCCTTCCCAGAATTAAGTAATATCTGAGGAAACCAATTAATTGCAACTCGACCGCTGTAATGGGGTCTGCTCTACAATGTGGCAATGTCTAATGGAGTTTTAATTTCCCCATGGTGAGTCAACATTTGCTTAAAGAGAGAAGACTGTTAGAGCAAACCACTGCCCGAGACACGCACAGCTTCTTCCAAGGCTGTGAGGCTGAACAGGCATCTTGAGGCTGCTGCTTCTTCTGTTAGGGGTAAAATTCACAGAGGGTCATAGCTGGGGCATCAAAGAGCATCCCAATTCCCACCACAGGCTGAGGTTTCCTGTTGACTTGCAGAACACGGAGGACGTACAGCCCTACGTGGCTCTCTGGCTGCACCTCCCAACCTTGCAGGGGTCCTGGGTGGTAAAATGAACTCTTCACCCAGTGAAGGTTTGACGGCCCTTTTCCAACGCAAGGTCTTCCTTAGAAGATATTTATTCAACTGTCCTGAGTCCTCGCTATACAGTTGCACCAGCAAGTCCTTGGCATGGACCAGAAGCCCATTGTGGTGGGAGGCTAGCAAAAACAAAAGTATCATCCCCGTAGGAACTTGCTGTGCCCATGTAACTTGTGACACACATGGGACAGCAGAATTTATAATAAAATTTTGTCCATTAATTGGATTGTTCAGAGTATTTAGTACTGCCAGAAGTTACGTTTGGGATTCTGGAGGGAGGCGAAGCCCTTTGAAATGCCCCCGGTCCCTCCCTCGCTCAGGCCCTGGGCACCTTCGCAAACTTCAGCCTACGCGCTGTTGACTAATGACTGTTTTGCTTGGTGAACACTGACAAACTTCTGAAGTCAGTCTGCCTTTCCCAATCTTCTGACAGCTTAAAAGATTTGAAACAAAGCTACATTATGATGCAACCGATTTCAGCAGCATCTGATTAACAAAAAGGAGGCCACAGCTACCTGACAGCAGCTGGTGGTTATTTTTTATTTCTAAAACAAACTGATGGCCTCAAACATTCATACATGTATTTATTTTTTTGTTTAAATGTCTCATTTCCAGGGTTTTTTTTGGATCGTGCAGGGAAATAAAGTTTTGCAATTCTTCTTCTCATAATAAGTCTGTCCAAAAATGATGTTGCTCGTTGTGTTGAAAGATGGTTTCATTTTCTACTCAAAATTGGTATGAAAAATTTGCCTTGCCAAATGAACATTGTATACGGAACTTGTCAAATCCTCTCTCCTGACACAAATAAAAGATAACATTGGGTGGCAGCATGTAAAACAGCACTGACAAGACAGCTAGGATGGAAGCAAAAGAAATGCATATTTTTCTCTTTCTCTTTTCCTGAGAAGGGTAGGGGAAAGATCCAGGTGAGCGAATGCTGACGTGTTACAACCAAAAATACATCATCTAAAGACTTAACAAGCCATTTCAATGTGGGTTTTAAGAAGAACATAAGCGATTCTATTTCCGATTAGCAAAATCATGACAAAAGTCTCGACTTTTTCCATGCAACCAAGAAAGCTCCTAAGTAGAAAGAGTGGCTGGATGAAAGGGGCATTCAGTTAAAAGTTCACAACTCTGCTGTGCAGGCTGGAAGGACTACTTAGAGCATTGCTGAAAATTATTCTAAGTATGTTTAAAAATAAATAGGGTAATGATAGCACTTTCATTAGACCTGCAGTCACACCATATAAGTGAATTTTTTTTTCCTATTAAAATTGTTGATTGAAGGCTGTTAGCTATTTATCAGCCAAAAAATACATTTCTTCTCTCCTAGGGGTTGCGTCTGTTAAAAATCACAACAACTGCCTAGTTAGTAACAAGAAAAGACTCTTAAAACTGCAGTTTCGGGTTTGGGGGAGAGGAATACAAGCATGAAACACAGATTGCACCTTCAAATCCCCGATGGCATCACGCTTCTTTGTTCTGCTAAGAAAAATTAACCTCAATCTCGGCTCAAGGTCCCCCGATTGATTATCATAGTCATTTAAATACTGTAATCTCATTTTCAGCATCAGGGAAAGGGAGCGAAAAGAAGAAAAAGAGAAAGAGGTGGGGAAGCGAGGGGGAGAGAAAGAGAAAACAGAATAAATTATCTGACAAAAGGAAAAAGGGCCTTTCTGCTTACGGAGCCTATTTCAGATCCTTCCACTTGATTGGAAAAGTTGATGAAGTTTAAATGAAGCAGAATTAGAGGCTCAGGCCACTGAGTATTGACAGGGGCCCACGGAAGAATGTGCAATTCAATAGGCCTGATTTCTGTGGAAAACAGGGGAAAAGCCTAAATGGTATAATCTTCAATCAAATCTAACATCGACACTGACAAGGCAGGGTAATGAGATAGGCCAGATCAGGCATGTTGGTTAAAGAAATTAATCCCTCTCGCTGCACCAAGAGTTCAGCTTTGATGCCTATTGTACAGACCCCCGTCCCAGCCTATCTAAATGCTAACTAACTGGGAGTGTGATCTGGGACTGTGCTTTTCATTGCTGGGGCTAATCTGATAACAATTTTAGCTGCCTGATTATGGCGGCAGAGGTAGCACGGCAGCCCCTCGCCGTGGCACCACGGAAAGGGAGGAGAGGGGCAGAGCGCGGCGATGGATGCAGCCGCGCCAGTGCGGGGAAACTTGCATTTCGGCGGGTATTAGAGCTTTAACACACCGTAATACATGGTAATTAGTGTAGTTACAGTCGCCTGCTGACCAGCTGATTTGTATCTCCTGGGAACCACTGAAGGGGCTGGGCCAGTGAGCAGGAGGGTGATCGGAGGGAGAAAATGTAAAGGGATGTTGGGAAGTTGAAAAGCCTGCTGCAAACAAAGGGGCTCTTCTACCTGGGCGAGCAGCCCCAAACCTCGCGATTAAAACCATCTCTATTTTTCAGGCTAGTTTGCTCTTCACTAAGCAATACAAGGTTCACTGTGTTTGCTTTTCTGATTCCTCCCCCCACTCCAGCCTGAGAATTACACTATTATTTTTAATCAGGTTTCACTTGTAAGATTTTCAGGCATAAAAAAGCACGTAGGTTTGCTTAAAAAAAATCAAACTAGAGATATTCCCCTGGTATTGAAGTTTTCTTAAAGGCTGTTGTTGGAAAACTAGTCATAGAGTCCCACTTTCATTTATCTATGCTAGTTCAAATAAATGTTCGTAGAAAAGTCAGTGTAATTTATTTTAT
Organism: Burhinus oedicnemus; assembly: GCA_008921705.1. Taxonomy (NCBI): domain Eukaryota; kingdom Metazoa; phylum Chordata; class Aves; order Charadriiformes; family Burhinidae; genus Burhinus; species Burhinus oedicnemus. Next base: position 3,390,493 of record VFFE01007119.1, on the reverse strand, counting down.
AAAGTACAAATGGTTAAAAAAGAAAATATCCTCAAAATGCAGGTTCTGTCTAATCTGTACAATGTGAGCAGCCAAGCAAGAACAAAACATTCATTGCAAGATGACAAAGGCTTCTCAAATTCAGTAATTAAGCATAAGAGCATCTCTAAGAATTTGCATGGAAAGCAATCTGCCCTTGGGGAAAGTGTGGCTAAAAACTTGCAAAACGTAGAACTGAAAATGTTGGTCCCTGCGATCGCCTGAATGTGCTTCGTTTGCTCTATATTCTGCTAGGCAGCACTCAAGAAGAGAGAAATGGTTGCGGCAAAGGTTTAAAAATTAAAAGCTTTTGGCCTTTTCTCTGGGCAGCTGCCCACCAGGTGCCTGCCCAGTGCCCTCATGTCCAGAACGGTCCTTACTGAGCCTCCACCAGCTTTTCCTCTATAGTCAGGACGTTTTCTTGTGCCTCTTCCAGAGAAGGAGGAATATTTATTGTTGCTGGGGTGGGAAGCTGAGGACGGAGAGGAAATAGGGCAGAGATGTTACTGTGCTCTTACAAGTTTTAGCTGGGTCTCTGGTGCTGCTCTCAGCCTGCTGTGTTTAGTGTCTCCGGAGAAGGGTTTGTGGGTAAGGGCATGTTATCAGGATTTGGAACATCCCTGACCTTCTGCATGGCGTCTTCAATTTGAATTAGTCTGAAAATCATCTCTTGGCTTAACGTGGTTTGGGGCCAACACCATAAACTGGTGTTGGCTCTCCCCCAAAGTTTCTTAAATCTTTCAGACAATAAAGTTTTAGCTTCATCATAAAAACTCATAGCCTGCGGCAGCTCTGGATAAACTGGGAGTGCATGGACCCACTAGTGACCTTCTTTCATTTTTTTTTCCCTTTTCTGCCTACATTCTCTCTTCCTTTGGTTTAATTTCTGCTTTTACATCACCAACAACTCAGGCAAGAGGCTGTACAGACGTTCTCTGCTGTGACAATGCTGCTATTAGGGTCATAATGCAACAGTTCGGTCTAATGGTTATTATTGTGCTGACTTCAATAATGCACTTTTAAATCAAAGGGCCTTTGAAGCTTTATTTCCATTGTATTAGACAAATAAACATAGAAGATTTTCACAAACATAAAAGGCATTCACCTTGTAATGTTTCTGGGCTTATTAGTTTCACCAATTTGCATTGTTTTGTTCACATAAAGGATCAAAATGCCCTTTTGCTTGCTTTTACATACTGCGTGCTCATCTTGGGGGTGAGCAGCTACAAATGCCCGGTGCTGCTGGTGCTGGTGCCGTCCCTCTGACCACTGAATCACAGCTGGCGGTTTGAAGCCTAAGTCCTGTCTTCAAATAACCAGGAGAAAAACCCACTACTTTCATTCATGCAGAATGTTTACTTGCCTCTTGGAAATGCCTTATTTATTTCAGTGGTGTCTGTGCAAAATATGGGAGGGCACAAAAGCTCATAAGGAGTTTAATTTTTAGTGTACCAAATAATTCATTTAAAATATTAAATGAGTTCATGCTGAGAAGAAAACCCTTAGAAGTCGGAGCATTGGAAAGACAAGGCTCAAAACCAAACCTAATGATTATTTGACTAACCAGCCCTTCATTAGTCTATTTCTCTAATGAATTATTGAGCTGTACTGTGTAGACATTTCAGAATAACATTTTTTAAAAGCACAACACTGGCCTTAGATTGCAAAAATATAATAGTAGTAGTGATATAATAATAATAGTAATAAGTACACAAAATGCTGCATAAACACTAATTAATCCTCAGCGTCCCCAGGCAGCAAGCACAGAAGGCAGGATGCTTAGCACGTGTAGTGATTTGAGGTAAATAGTATAATCAACACCAAATAAAAGACCACCTTATTCCAAATACAGCTCACAGTACTTGTGACTCCTCTGCTGTGTGTTACAGGGGTTATTCACCTAAGGTAGACACACCAAAAATCTGGTCCCCAACCAAGTTTTCAATAGATGCATCAATTCCAAACAGCAGAGAGCAGGTATTAGGAAAGGGAACAGAGTTATTTAAATCAACAAAGCTAACACCTGAGGGAAATTATCCAAATGCTCTGGAAGCTGCCTGGCAGGGCTGTGATGCCGTCAGTGCTATTTGCCACACCTGGAAGCAGCTGTGGGCTCTCGTTGTGGCTGAACACCTGGATCATTCGGGGAGAGCAGAGGCACACTGTGGACACCATGGGGACCTGCACTGACTTTGTGTGCTCCCTCTGTAGATGCTCTGCGGAGAGGGAAGGATTTTGCTCTCCATCAGTCCCAGCCGTCACGCAGATGCTACACCTGCACGATTTCTGATGGCTTGTACAGCTGCTCCCTGAGCATCCAGCAATGGGTATATTTTTAAGGAAGCCTTTATATTTATCCCCTTCCCCTCCTGTGCAGGTTAGCAGTCCTTGCACAAAGGCGGATTAGAATCGCAAAGGTGAGTGGTGCCTCCCAGCTCTGCCCTGAGAAAGGGCTTGGTGAGATGGGAGCATCGTTCCAGGTTCACCTTGGCTCCTCGCTATACTGGTGCCGGGAAAGCTAAAGAAGATGAGTGGATTTGGAAAGAAGGTTTAAGAAGAAAAAAAAAAAAAGGAAGGTGAGGGTTAAAGATTGAGCACAACAGTCAGGTGTAAAAGCCCTGTTACAGCTACAATGCAGGTCTATTAATAAAAGCTGCAACTCCAGAGTGATGGAAAACCTGCCTTTTCAGTAATTACTGTTGCAAGAGATGTTTTTGATGCATGTAGTTTACAACTCAAAGTTGTAATATCCTTTTTTCACACCATACATTTGTCCATGTTTGTCTCTTGTATAATTAGAGCTGCTTTTTTTCATGATGTGACACAATTTTTAGTTTCATAAAATGCCCGTTGTTCCTTTTCTTAGCTGTCCTTTCTATGGATTGCTCCAGAAACCAAAACAACTCTCAGCAGCACCTTGCTCCCTGACAAGTCAGATGGCTTGAAAATACTTCATGATAAGGTTCAATAGGCATGAAAGGAAAAAGAAAGATGTGGTGAGTGATTTCTGCCTTTACTTGGTACCCATGTAGTGAGTGGAGTCCCATGGCCACCTGGCTGGTGCCCTGCCATCACCTGCACCGAGCTGCTCTTCCTGGGCATGGAGCAGGCTCCGGGTGAGCATGGGGTGAGCTCTCCCGTGTGTCCCCTTCTCCATTAAAAAGGGCAGTTCAGCCTCCATGGCCTAGGTAATCCTTCCCCTGCTGGGATTGCCAAAACCAAGGCTATCAGTGTGCCAGTTCCTGTGGTTTTGTGAGTTTTTTGATCATATATTCTTCCTCTGGAGACTGTAGCTGGTGAAATTTTATTGCCTGAGTCCTGTAGCTTTTGTTCAATCTTATTTGGAAAAGAGAAAAAATTCCAGCCCTCAGGGCTGGAGAGAAAAGCTTAGGAAAAGGAACCCTAAATGGCCTGGCATTCAGACCAATAAAAAGAGCCTGGCATCAGTTGTCATGTAAAGAACAAGCTTTTAAAACAAATATTGCACATTCCTGTAGTGCCGAAAACTTCTGTTTGTTAATCTGGTTCTCCAGCAGCCTGGATGACTGCAATTGGGACCTGGCGCCAGCCTTTCCCAGCCTCCATAGCACCATCACCATCCTCCTCCTCCTCCTCCAAACCGCTGATTCTGAAACAACTTTTTAATGTTGAGAGCTGCGGTTGGGGCTCTGAAGGCGAGCTGGATGTCTCTGCTCTGAAGGCGTTTCATGGAGAGCAGTTCCCCACTTTTTTCACGGTAAGAGGATGCTTTGGCATGAGTCTCGCAGCCGTGATTTCCCATTTACCTTTGCACACCAGGGATATGTGTAATGCCAGGCTGGTGCCACAATGCCTTTAGGAGCGATATGTTCAGCTTAATTATGGCACATTATCCAAAAGATGCTAATGTAAATGTAACCAAAGTGGTGTGGGCCACTTCTGCAGTGCATGTCAGGCGCGCTGGGGGTTAAGTGTGGTGAAGTCTTGTTTCCTGCTCAGAGCTGGCTTATTTTTGTAACACAGTAGTTTTCAGTAAGTTTGTACAGAGAAAAGTGCTTGGCTAAGGCTTTTACTAGTAAAAACAAACCAACCAAAAATGCTTTGCTCAGATTTTTACTGGCATCAGTAGATGAAATACTTTCCTCAGTTTTATGCTGCAAGCAAATATATATTGATAAACTAAATTAATTCCCTGATTAATTAAAACACATAATATATTCTACCAGAGAATAATAGAGCATTCATCCCTAGAAATCTTTATGTGAAAAGATGATGTTTTTAATCTGTGATAGCCAGCATGTGTGGACACATCCTTGGGGGAGGATGGGACTGGGCAGAGCTGAGGCAGGAGGGTCAGCCAGAAACAAGGCTGTTGGCTGTGCAGGCGTCTCCCTTTGGATATGTGATGCCTCATTTAGAAGATATGTGAGAGAACCGGGAGAGAAAGTAGGGGATCCTGTTGTTAGCTGCTGCAAAGTAGGAGGTCTCTGACACTTGCACTAAGGTTTTGGGGACTGAGTGCTAGTCGGAGGAAGATTGGGCAGTAAGTGTCCCATCTATCACAACTGGGCTTCAGGTTCCTGTGTATTTGCTGTCCTGTGAATGTTAATGACAGCTGTTGGAGCTTTGTGTTCCTCAGTGCCCTCCCACAGCTGCCAGAAGCACTTGTCCAAGTAGCAGTTGTCTCAAAACCTTTTGCCGCCTTCTTCTAAACCGTCTTTGTGTCCTTGGTTTTCAGGTGGCACTGCACAGCATGAGGGTTGGGACCTGCTGGCCATCCCCTTCCGCAGCTCTCTCCAAAATGCCTGATCCCCAGGGCTCTCCTGGAGGGGGAAAGATCCCAGGCTGCAGTTGGAAGCGCAAAGAGGAGACATGGCAGAGGACTGATGCTGTGAGTATGCCACTACTGGTGCGTGCACCAGCGAGTGGGACCGGCCAAGTGCCAGCACTTATCCAGTAAACTGCCATCCCATCACTGTCACCTCCCAGCAGCAGAGGACAACCTGGTAAATTCAGCACTCAGTGGGGCACGACGCAGTGTGGGAAGGTAGTTGGCAAGGGGTCAGCAGTTTGATGCACAAACTTTACAATGTAATTTACTGGGGTGTAATCACCACTGGTTCCAAGAGTAAAAGCATCCCTGTTAATAGCCCAGTTACTTCATGCTAAAGAATTGCATCAGGTGGATGCAGATCTCTTCACATCCCTACCAGCTGGCTTACTGTGAAGGAAACCTTCCTGCAATGAAGCCTTGAGAGAAGAAACGCTGACCAGAATGCTAAAATTTAACACTATTTTTTCCTCAAAACTTGCTCAAATTTTTGTTTCACCTGGCCAGATAGCAGAAATCCAGACCGAGTCTGATTAAAACATCCCATGGTTTGTAACTCTTCAGAAATCCCACCGCCAGGATGCTCTGCTACAGTTATGCTGAGAAAAAACTCAATCCCTAAAGCTGGGGCTGAGCAAACTGCTGAACCCGAGGGGAGAAGACATCAACTGAGCTCTAGGGACAGACGATCCTCGGCCGAATGCTCCCATCCAGACAGGAAAAACTCCCACATAAATCACCATAATCTTAATGACCCCATATAATCTACTTGTAACATATACACTACAGGAGAGGAGCTGCCATTCGTAGGATTACCCCAGTGTTACATTCGTAAACCTGGGATTTATGGCACTGATGGGTGGGTTTATACCTATTTCAATTTAAGGAATGCAAATGCATTGTGAAAATAAGTAGGATCAACCCAACCCCTACGATTATGCCTTAGCATAACTTAAATGCCATACAATTACATAGTCTTCTGATTCATATTCATTCGTCACCTAAAAATGTATTTACTGGCACATTTTTCTAAGAAAGGCAGAAACAGTTTGGAGGGATGGGGAAGATGCGGGGCTCCCTCCTCTCCCTCCCAGCAGTGCAGCTGCCTCCGTCCCGAGGAGGTTCGCCCTGCCTACCTCTGTCCACACCAGCTCTTTCTGGGGGGCAGCTAGGGGAGGAAATCTTGCTCTGATTCCACTTTTAAGCAAAGAGACCGCCACTTCCTACCAAACTTACAGGGTCCAGAGAAAAGAAAGAAAGTAGAAGTTTGGATTTGAAAAAGTGAAGCTGCTTTTGAGTTATGACACAAACCCTGCTTTTTGGTTTTCTTTTTTCTTTGCCTTCCTAATATAATTTCCGGATTTTAGAGTTTTGGGGGGGTGGGTGGTGGAAGATGTTCAGTGTTGCAAGACTCAAATTTTCTGTGCTATTCCAAATTCCCCAATTTTATGGCCGACTTCCAAGCCTGCCGGTGCCAGGGTACGATTACCAGGGGAACTCAAGACTTTAACTACCGTAGGAGGGGATGAACAGCCGCGGTTTGAGTGTCCCCGTTGCCTGCGGTGGAAAACCCACGCTTTTGAGCAGAACTGGCTGCCCTCACCAGGAGAAGAGGAAAAGTGCAGCTGGTCAAGCTATTCTGCGAGTGCCATCCAGGGGAGGAGAGCTGTAGGT
>VFFE01007119.1:3347263-3383352 GCA_008921705.1 Burhinus oedicnemus | reverse complement strand
GATGGGGGGTGTGGGGGGGTGTGACCGGGCAGGGAGTGGGGACGGAGGGGAGGGACCGGGGCTCACCTTGAGGATGAGCGGGTTGCGCAGCATGCTGTCCCGGGCCACCCCCAGCCGCTCGTTCTCGCTGCCCGGTTCCACCTCGGCCAGGGACAGCGGCTGCCGGGGGGGCGCCGTGCCACCGCCCGCCATGTCGCCGCCCCACGGGGCTGAGGTGGGCGATGTTGGCCTGTCCGGTGGGGAGAATCTCGCCGTGGAGCCGCAGCTCCCACCCGTGAGCGTGGGGGCGGGGGTCCTGGGGGTGGTGGTGCCCCGTCTCCTAGCAACCGCCGCCGTCGGTCCGTCGCTTTGCTGGGCCCGGCTAGGACCGCTTCCGCTGGGAGAGGCGGGACGGGGGAACGGAGAGTCCGGTAGCAGAGTGTGAGGGGGGCCGGTGTTGCGGGCGGACGCCGTGAGAGCGTACGCGGCGCGGAGGTACGGAGGGCCGCACCGGGCCGGCCCGTTATTCCTTCCCCTCTCCTCGGCCGGCCCGTTATCCCTCTGGGGGCGGCGGAACGCGCTGGCCCGGCCAGGGAGGGGAAGAGGCGGGAGGGGAGGGCGTCGGCGTCCCTGAGGGAATTGCGGTTTTCCCGCCTCGGCCCACCCCGGTGCCACCGAGAGGCCTGTGGGTGCTCTGGGTGCCTCTCTCCATAGTCCCGGAGGCGGGGTGGGGGTGGGGTGTAACGGCGGGCCGGCGGGGGGTGGGACGCGCCTCCGCGCAGGGGAAGCCGCGGGACCATGTTCGCGGCCCGGCCTCAGGCCTGCCCGCGGCCTTGGCTGGTGGCCCGCGGCCTGGCTTTCTTAGCACGGCGCTGAGGCGAGCTGTGTGGTGGCGTGGGGTTTAGTGTCCGTCCCTAGAGCTGTGTGAGGTTTGCTGCCCGTCCCCAGAGGTGCGTGGCAGTGTGGGGTATAGTGTCCGTCGCCAGAGCTGTGTGGCGGTGTGGGGTTTAGTGTCCGTCCCCAGAGCTGCGTGGTGGCGTGGGGCTCGGTGTCTTTATCTCCAGGGATTTCAGGGCAGCCGCTTCCCAGCGGCGGTGAGGAGGTAATGTTTAAATGTTGGTACTGCTGGAAATTGGTTTGGGGATGTGAAATTAAAGGTCTTGCGTTTCAGAGATGACGGGCTGTTGCTTTGTAAGTGGTTTTGATGTGCTGCTTATAGAAAATGTGCTAAAACATAATACCTGCCTGCTGTTTGTAACTCTGGTTTTCAGGAATAGATTTGTTCTGGTTATAGAGTCCGCTGGAGCTGGCAGGTCTTGGCTAGGCTTGGGCCTGTTTCAACATAGTCAGAAGCTTCTAATTAGAGAATTTGGTTTTAGTGCTGATTAGTTTAATATTTCTTTATTACTTTTAGCTTGTTGCTGTTTCAGTGCTGAAAGCAGAGTTGAGTATAGCAGCCTGTCATCACTTAGTTATTCAAAATCAATTTAAAGCTAATAGTTATTAAAGTGTATCTTTGTTGTCATAGGAAGGCGTTTTTAAGACAGCACAGCTGTGATGCACATCCGTTTGATGAAGAAAGTATCGCTTTTTCATAGTCGCTTTACAAAATTAGCTGGATTGAAAAGTAAGTATCTTAATCGTCTGTTTCTGAGATAATATTGAATAGTTCCATAGCGTTTTAAGTTTTGGGCTGTTTTGTTTTTTTTTACTGCGTAACGGTGTGTAACGATACATAATTATAGCACTTGAGTAAAATGCATCTCTTTTATTTAAGGTAAGAAAAAATATGACAGGAAAAGCAAGTGCAGATGATTTTCAAGTTCAGGATTTTCTCAAGAAGAAGAAAAAGAGAAAACACAAAGAATACGATAAGAAACATGAAAATGATGAAAGTATACAAAACGCAGAGCTTAGCCATGCTTCTCCACTGCTGTTTGAAGGTCGAGCAGCACAGAGTGATGAAGGCTGTAAAAAGAAGAAGAAAAAAAAAAACAAGGGGGAGAAGCAACAGTCTTTGTTAGATAATTCTTGTCTAGGACTGGAACATAAAATCAGTAATGAAACTGGAGTGGATGCTTCCCAAAAGAAAAAGAAAAAAAAGAAGCGGAAATATAATGATAGTACCGATGATCAAAGTGATGTAACTTGTGTCCCAGTAAATCAGCATAGCGCTGCTAGTTGTCAGGAGATCAATGCTGATTACGTTTATTTAAAACAATCTGCTAAGAAGAAAAGAAAAGAAAAATTGCCTGGAGGGGATGAGGTATGTGAGCTGCCTACTTCAGAAACGCATGATAAAAATGACAATAAAAGATCAAAAAAGAAGAAGAAGAAGAAGAAGAAGAAAAGAAGCAGTAGTGCCCAAGGTATGCAGGAAGACACAGATGTAACCGTTGACCAGTCACTGTTATCATGTCCTGAGCAAAACAGGCACGGGGAAGACACGGTATTGAAGAAGAGCGGTGTGGCAACACCCCAGCAATGGCATGAAGATGATGACTGCAATGCGTCTTCTGCCATGAGTGAAGATTCTATGGATGCTAATTTTTCAAAGCCGACTAAAGCAGATGATCAGTCTCTTCAAAAAACGCCAGTGCGTGCTCAAAAGGTGATAAAAAGCAGTGCTTTTGTCATGGAAGACAGCTCTTCAGAATCTGATGTAACGTAAGTGTAGGGTTTGGTTTTGTTTGTTTGTTTTCTTTTCCCACCCCCCCAGATATGTTTTTATCACGTTATTTGGGTCCCAGATTTTTCTTCAGTCTGTATTGTATGTACTTTTAACAGCAATGTTAAAAACCTTTACAGTATGCTGAGATGTTATGGAGACCTACTTTAAGAGCTTAGTTATCAATACAATAGAATTGGTAAGAATACAATACCATTGCCTTCAATGTAGAATATTTTCTTCTATTTAAAAACTGTCGGTATAGAAATAATTTATGTGCAAGTAATTCATATTTAGTAAAAAAAAAAAAAAAAGAAGAAAGGGATTCCATTTGTTAAATTTGGTGTTTATATTGAGCACAGGCACTTTTGCCAAACAAATAGCAAAATCAGCTAAAGAATTTATTGTTCTGTGCAAGCAAATGCTCATGTAAGTAGCTGTTGGTGCTTTTACAGTGTCTAGAACCAACAATAAGAGCACTAGTAAGAGACAGATGGAAAAGTTCTGTGTTGCCAATGGTAGCAAGAGATGCTATATCTTCTGTGTGTCCATGTGTGAGGGTTTTGTGGGAAAGGTGCAGGTTTTCAAAACTTCAGCAAGCTCTTTGAATATTATAAGTATAGAAATTTGATAATAAATTATGTCTGTGTTAGAAGGTTGGAAATACAAGGTGGTGGATGTGTGAAGTATTCCTTTTTCTTTAATTAATTAACATGTTTATTCTTTTAATAGTAGAGATACTAACAAAACCTCTGTTTTGGAGCTCTAGTGGTATATTTTATTTTACGCTTTGTATCAGGACACCAGAATCCTCAGCCTCAAATAGAAAGAAGGACCAGAATAGTTCCTTTACTGAAATGGCAGCCTCTGATGAGCTTAGTCTGGATGATGAAGAGTTCCTGGACTCTACCACGAGTTCAGTCATGGATTTGGATACGGCAAAACAAGAACTGGAAGAGTTTATTCCTCATGTGAGGAATATATCGGATGGGTCAATCAGGAAGATGGCTGGAAGAGACCTAGTGAGGTTTAAACAGTTTAAAAAACAAGGTGAGCTCTCAAAATATCGTTGCAGTGAGGAAGGACTGTGCAGCTGTGCTAATATTTTGACAGATAGAAAATAGTTTGTTTTTGTATCATGTCTGTCACTTGCATGGAGTCTGGTTCGTTTTATTCCAATTGACGTATTTTCTGTTTCTCTGCTTCGTAGCATCTACTTCCTCGTGGTCAAATTACAGCCTAAAGCATATGTGTAAATGGTCAAATTACAGTCTAAAATGTATGTGTAAATTACCTGCTCCCAGCTCTTGTTTGTCTCTTTTGAGTTTTCTTTTTTCACTGTTATAATTTGTTAATCCTTCATTATATGTGTCCTGGTTTGGGCTGGGCTGGCCACTAAAATGAATGACAGATGCTCTCTAACTTCTCTCCCAAGTGAGAGAAGAATGAGAGGAAGAGAGAATTTACGAGCTGACAAGAAACTATGCTAGTTTAATGAAATATTAATAATAAAATAATAAAAAGATAATAAGAAAATAATGAAATATATACAAAACCGTATCGAGCTCCCAGGATGACGATCATGTCGTCAGCAGGCACTGGGAGAGTCCCAGACTGGACTAGTGATGGACAGGAGCTGGACTCAGGATCTGGATTCAGGAGCACACGGATAGGGATCAAAGGCAGACGAACAGCCAGAGTCCTCCTTGGACACTGGCCATTGAAGAAAGAGACTCGACCCCTTTGACCCCTCACCTTTTATACTGAGCCTGATGCAGATGGGATGGAATATCCCATTGGTCAGTTTTGGGTCACCTGTCCAGTCCACTCCTCCCCGCAGGTGTGACCCCTCTACACTCTTCTGCTTCTGACCCTCCAATGGGGCATATAACAAAGTTAGCTCGCCTTGGCTGTTACAGCAGTAAGTATAAGCGAGAGCCTCTCTGTGTACCATCCCTTGGTGTTAACTATAAACCTTAGGTTTTACCACTCCTAGAAGCCTACACTATCTGAAAAACATGCCGTTAATTTTGGAGAGTTCAGTTGGAAGAGGCTTAGCTGAAAAGTAAAATTACTGAAAAGGAAATTGGTTTTATCTCAAACCAGGACATTATACTTGCTAAAACCTGAAACGTAATGCACAAGAGGTAATACTTGAGGTTTGCTTTTCTTTTTTTTTTTCCTGAAGTAAAACTTTCTGTATATTTTAGGTATTGCTGTCAAATTTGGGAGATTTTCCCAGAAGGAAAATAATCAAATCCGGAAAAATATTGAAGAGTTCTTACTGATTACTGGAATAGACAGTGCTGAAAAACTCCTGTTTACCTCAAGGTATCCAGAAGATAAAGAAACTATCAATCGCCTAAAAGCAGAACATCTTTTTTGTGAAAAACTTTGTAAGTATTTAAGTTTCTTCTCAAATAGCTGAATGTTATATTCCGTAACCTGGAGATACCAGTATATATTCTCTAAAATAATTGTTTTATTGAAAAGCACTAATGTTGCTAAATTTGGCAAAAAAGGAGCATGCTGCTGAGATATGCAGTTGATAATCTGTACAGTATACTGTTCTTATTATCTTTTCTTGGTTATGAAGAGGTTAGAGGTTAAAATATCACGATTAGCAGCACTTACAGGCTTTTAAACTTGCATTTGGGCTTTATGGCTTAAGGTGCATTATTTGCTAGGCTTTAATTAAGCACAGTGATTTATTAATAGGAGGTGTGATTAAGTCCTGTCTGAAATTTGTCAACCATTCTTAAAGCACATAAATAGGTGGCAGGTTTAGGACTGAGTGAGCGATGGCAGAAACTGAAAGAAATTAGGTCATTAGCCAAAGTTGTTAGTTTTCCAAGATGTGAGGAAAACCAATAAAAATCTTATGACAGAATCTGTTTGCAGGAGGATCAGCTCTTCTCTTCCTCTTTTCTCATTTTGTTATAGGCTTCTCTTGGCTAGAGGAAGCCTAATGGCATACATGCTCACTTTGTAACGTCTCTGATTAATCTACTCAGTGTGCTTTCTCAGTGGCTTTCTGTTCCGTGTTCTATCATTAGCATTGGCAAGACAGAGTAAATGACAACCTATAATTGATTTGGATACTCGCATTTATTTAAGGATCATTGAGGCTCCATATTTGTTCCTCCTTGACTATTTCACATGCACAATCGTTCCCCTTGCATTGTCACGTTTGCCTGGTGTTGACTTCCCTCCCCATGTGGGAGATCGCTCCTGGTCTGGGAAAACTGGGCAGAAAGTCCTGTTAGTGCTGTGTGAGTTGCTTGCAGTCACCTGTCCTGGGCATTGCTGACCAAGACTGTTACGTGTTCCCAGGTAGTGGTCTCTGTGGATCTTGCCCCACTTCAAGGATCTTTCCTTCAGCCAAGATCTTCACTTTGTTTTTGCTGGATACCCCAGTCCACGCTTTTCCCCTTCAAACTAGTCTATGTGCAGAAGCACAATATCTCATCAGCCTCCTGATTTGTGACTGTCTCATGTCTCTCTGTTAATGGCCGTATTCAGTATGTTACTTACATTTCATCCAGATGTTACAAAAATTTACAGCCAGGCCATACAATTTGTAGCTAACGAGTAACAGGTTTGTGCTTGAGAGTTCAAAAGTTCAGTTTTTGATACTCACCCACACACGTGCACCCCAGCACACAATTACTTACTAGCTGTCCACATTCACAATCCTATCACGGTCATAACAATTACATCTTTGAAACTTCTCAGGGGATTCTGTTCAGACTATTTCCTGTGCAGTTACCGAAGTGTTGTAGAGTGTGTTCTCTTGAATGGAGAGAATCTGTCATTTACAGCATGGTCATGAAAATGTATGTTGTTTGTTTCTGGTTTTGTTTTGGCTTATTTGAAGTAGTCTCACGAGTGTGAGAAATGTTTCTTAAAAATTAATCATTTACCTTCTAGCTGAGGGCATACCACGACCCTGGAGGCTGATATATTATCGAGCAAGGAAGATGTTTGACCCAAATAATTATAAAGGGAGGTGAGTAACTTGAAAGAGTTTCTGAATGCTAATATCAGCCTCTGATGTTTATTTGTACGTTAAAAATGGATAAAAATGAAGGTAATCTCCCCTATTTGTGCCAGTTACTGTGGCTTAATTGACAGTTCATTTTTCTGACTAGTCCTTATCAATTCCTCTGTTCTAAAATGTGACTTGAAATGGTAGTGATGGGTAACTTTGAAACACCTGTAAAGGTTACAGCTTTTTTAAGATACTGGAATGGTTTGAATTTACAGCTGAAGCTCTGTCCATTTCCTCAACTAGGTATAGTAAGGAAGAAAAAGAAAAATTAAAGAAGTATCATGCTCTGCATGGGAATGATTGGAAGAAGATTTCTGAGTTGATGTCCCGTTCTAACCTCTCAGTTGCTATGAAATACTCTGAAATCAAGTCGGGTATGTAATTTTAAGAAGAACAGTTTATTCTGTGTATTGCAATTTGAGAAGTTATTTTAACTGTATGTTGTATGTACCCTAAACTTTAGGAAAAAATCCCTAGAGTGGATTGGCTTTTTTAATTAATTTGTGGTGGTGGTTCTTTTTTCCAAACCACTGATTGCATTTTCATACGGAACGGGTAAGAGCAGTGTCTGATAGAAAAGCGAGAAGTGGAACAAATGGAACTCTTTATTAAATCAAACTGGCATCTAAATAGGTGCTTTCAGGGGGAGGGCAGGAGGAATTTGGCAACCAGGTTTTAAAAGATAGAAACTAGGGATCAGTGCTGTTCTTCAGTGATTAGGCTGAACTTCTCTCTCAAAACTGGTATGCAGAAGAGTTTCTGAGAAGTGTGTTAAGAAGCTGGTTCTGTAAATAAGAGTAATGCAAAGTGAAGCATTTGCTCTTTTGCTGTTTTTTTTCTGATAATTTATGATACATTATGCCTTAACATTTTTTTTTCAATTTTAGCTGTTAATTATGGTCCTTGGTCAAAGGAAGAGACCCAGAAGTTAATGCATGCAGTGGAGGAGGTGATTAGGAAAAGAATGGAAAAGGAAGATGCAAATTCTCTTTCATCATCAGAAAAATCACATAAAGAGATCTCGATAGACCGTGAGACACTGTACCAGAAATTACCATGGACTGAGATTGAAGCTAAAGTGGGAACTCGATATTGGAGACAATGTAAACAGAAATGGTAAGGTTTTACCTTTACTATATTGAGATATACTAAATTGAGATAGTAAAATGTGTTCTGGGGAGTATTTAACTCCATTCTGCAAAAGTGTGTGTACCACGATGATCGTTTGGTAAGATAGGTAATAAATAGGTTGTAGACTATAGAAGAGATGTTGCAAATGTGTCTGAGACAAATAACTCTTTGCTAGCTGTGGCAAATTTTCTTCTTGCTGTGACAGTGAAGCCTGATTTCTGCTTCTCTGTGGCAGCAGTAGCATCTTGAAGATGCTTCCTTTTGATGCTTGGAATTTCTTGAAATGATATAAACCTTTTCTTTGTGTGTTTTCAAAGGACTACTATTTTGACAAACAAGATGACCAAAGGGCAGCAGCTATACAGGGGGACCAAAGGATTACAGGCCAAGATCAATCTTATTAAAAGGTATAGTTCAGAGTTACTGGAATGTTTTTGTTTCTCTTATTGTTCTGACTTGTGTTTATAAGAACTTGCTGGGTGAGAACAGCATGCCTGAAGTCTCATACAGGTTTCACAACTGCTCTTTGTTTGGACAGAATATCCTGTGACTTCTGACTGGGGGAGCTGTGAGCATTATTGAATTATTTCTTCAATTCTGCCTACAAACTGCTTCTGTATTGTATTCACAGGTTGTATGAAATGAAAGTGGAGGATGCTAATGAAGTAGACTGGGAAGAACTCAGTAATACTATCGGGTAAACTTTTTTCCCTCTTTTTATGGATACAAAGGATAGTTGAAGCAGATGGTCTTAAAAATTCCACAAAGGAATCAAAGTTCTTAGACCTCTGCAACTATAGAAAATGTAATTTAGTTTGGTAACATACAGTTGTATATCCTTGTGTAGTACCGAGCAACAAACCATGCCTATAATCTCGGAAACTTTTAACTACTTCAGGCAACCCTCATGGTACTCCCAGTGCATTTTGTGTCCTAGAACTGTGTTACGTAGTCTGTGCTAAACTCTTTGAGAAAAGACTTTTCTGGGTGTTAATCAGCACATAGCAAAAGGAATAATTATTGGAATGTGTGATACAATATAAGAGTCTTCTTCCAAACAAAGTAAGCATTGAATATGAAATTACCAATACCATGAATGCTATACTTCCTCTACAGCGCTTCTTTTTTTTTTTCCCCACATACTTTCAGTTTCATTTACTGTTTCTTTTCCCTAAACGTATAATGCATATATATAATAGGATGGTTTGGGTTCTTACCTTCAAGGGGAACTGCTGTCTTGAAAAACTGTTTGGATTAGTATTTGAAATCCATCTTTTCTACCTAAAGCTAAGATATCGTTGACTGGCATCACTTGCTCTCATGAATAGATAACTCAATAACAACTAAACTTTGTAATAGTTCCTTGCACTACTAATTCTTTGAACTCTTCTCTTTTCAGAGATGTCCCTAGAGCCTATGTTCGAGCAAAATTTTATAAGCTAAAAGTCTCCTGTGTTCCTTTGTGGCGAAAAAAGACGTTTTCTGGTCAGTATCCCAGCTGTTTATATATACTCTTTGAGGTTTTTACTTGAATCTAAGAGGATCTAGTTTAATGCTTTCTTATTTAGCTTCCCTCTAAGTAAATTGGCTAAAATCTCAGACTTTATGCTTATTTTACTAAATGATTAATTTTTTTTTAAATAACAGCGTACTTTCAATGGCATCTTCACGCAGTGTTTATCAGCCTCTTCTCTTTAATACCTTGGCTTTAAAAGTTTTATGACTGTGCTTTTTTATTTTATGTTTGCATGTATGTATGTATCTGATCTACCCTGCAGCCACTGTGATTGCTGTGGAATAGTGAGATTTTTTTGCATTTAACACTGACAAAATAATTGCTGTCTGTGAGATCCTGTTTCCCCTGGGCATCCAGTTCCCCTACAGATCTAATTAAGACTATTTTTTTTTTTCCTCTCTTCCTCCCCCCCCCAAAGAAATTATTGATTATCTTTTTGAAGAGAAACTTCCAGAACTTGAAGAAAAGTTAGAAAAAAGCAAGGGGAAACACCTTAGTTCTGACAACTCAACAGCCAGTGAACAGAAGAAGGCTTTCCGACTCAGTGACATTTTTGACTCCAGTGAAGAGAGTGATTAATTGACTGCCTTGAAAACAATTCCCAGTCTGCATATTTAACAACAAAACGGATCTGGTTGAAAGTGGGCGCAGATCAACAACTGCAGGTACACATGTTATCTAATAATGGAAAAAGTAAAGATAGGCATGTCTGATTTTCTTGTTTCATATTGAAGACTGAGGTGAATACAGTTTTTGTGCCACCTTTTACGACCTTTGGTTTTACAAGTCTTTTTTTAAGCATACAAGTTTCTTTCTGAACGTCTCAAATAGTATTTTTTCCACTGCTTTGTTTTCTGTGGAGTTGGAAGCTGCTGTTTACCCTCTGTGCATGAATTTGGTTTTTCAGAAGTTCAGTGAATTTTAAACCATTAAAAGAAAATAAATTAATGGAGTTGGGAAGAGGCTCAAACAAGGACAGCTTTCAATTTGCTTTTAAATATCTATAATAAACAAATCTTAAGACATCTGTGTTGCTGGAAACAGCACAACTTGAGTTTGTTTTTTTTAACAGATACCTTGTTCTTCAAAGCAACTGATTTTTATTTTTGATGTAGACTTGTAATTTTATCAGCCCTTCTAGAGAAAAGGGATTTTTGTCCCTCACCATTCATAAATTTTAATGTTATTTCATGCTAACCAGAACAATGCATTTAAAATGTTTTTTGTTCATATTTGGAATACAAAGACAAAATGGACAGTGTATATATATATATATACATACATACATATTTTTATTGTGCCAAGGAGAATTTCTAGATTTTAATGAGAAAGTTGAGGGATAAGATGGAGGTTGTACTCATGTCGTTGTATGATATTTTTTACTATCTGCCTAGAGTGATTATTTGTAAATTGACCGAATGAATGTGTTAAAAAAAGAAATAAATTTTACCATGCGTATAAAGTACTCGTATGGCTTGTTTGTATTTCCTATATGTTGTATTAGGAAGTAATGCAAGAAGACTTGGTCTCTGACGTACTGCTTTTTGATGGTCATTTTGATAAGTGAAAATTTCCTTCTTTAATTTTAGTAATTTTCATTGAAAACACAGACCTTTCAATGGATTGAAATAAAGGCCGTGTCAGAGGTTCTTCTGGATTATGACTTATAGCAAAGGATGTTAAATGAGAATTTTCCATATTTAACTGCGGTCTGGCTTTAGTCCCTCTGAAGCTTGGTAAAAATGTGATTTTTGTGGGACAGGCAGGACCCCCCATGAGACCAGCTGCCGGTGGAAGGGTGAGTTTTCCAGCCAAGAGATAAAACAGGGTCAGGGAAGCATGTACCAGCTCCCTGGCACTTAAGTCTCTGATTTGCTTCTGTTGCCTTACGAGTTTGAAGGTTGAAAGCTGAAGAACTCGAATTTCTGAATTTAAGCGGTTTGTGGAATATCTTTCTTATGAGGAAGGGCTGAGGGACTTGGGTCTTTTTAGTCTGGAGAAGACTGAGGGGGGATCTCATCAATGCTTGTAGATACTTAAAGGGAGGGTGCCAGGAGGATGGGACCAGTCCTTTTGCAGTGGTGTCCAGTAATAGGACAAGACGTAACGGGCACAAACTTGAACATAGGAAGTTCCATCTAAACATGAGGAGGAACTTCTTTCCTCAAAGAGGGTGGCCGAGCACTGGCACAGGCTGCCCAGAGAGGTGGTGGAGTCTCTGACTCTGGAGACATTCTAAACCCGCCTGGACGCCATCCTGTGCAACCTGCTCTGGGTGACCCTGCTCTGGCAGGGGGTTGGACGAGGTGATCTTCAGAGGTCCCTGCCAACCCCGGTCATTCTGTGATTCTGTATTTTTCAAGTTGGTTTTTTTTGGGTTTTTTTTTTTTGTTTTGTTTGTTTTTTTGTTGTTGTTGTTGGTTGGGTTTTTTTCCTGGAAGATGGAGATCATTGGAGTTTTCTGCAGGCTACAGCACAAATGATGGCGTGGTTGTAGAGTTCATAGAGTAGATCTCACAGAAAAAGATCTTTGACCTCTGTAATGAGATTTATTTTATCCTTTGCTTTAAAGGGAAACCTCTAAAGGAAGACTTTTGCTGATGCATTATTTTGCAGAGAAACTGCTTTTAACGAGCAAGTAAGCCAGGGCAGGAACTGTAATCTTGACCTCTGCTGCACAGGAAGAGAGAGAGACACTGTCCATCTTCTTCCCTCAGCCCTGGGAAGGCAGTAGGGAAACAATTCCTTACCCGCATCTCCTTTGGTAATTTGGTGTTTGTGATCCCTTTGCACGTGGACAAATGATGGTTTGGGGGAGGAGAGTACTTGTTCATCATTTCCCGTTTGCTGGATAATGGCACTTAAGAGGGCATAAGAAAGCAGCTTTTCTCTTTGCTATCATCTTATAAAGGCTCATGGGAGCACAGGTGGGTGAGGCAGTTGTTTCATGTGGGTATTTGAATATTATTGAAAACAGAGCAAACTGCAGAGGCTTAAAAAAAACAAAAACCAAACGGGCTCCACCGAATGATAAAGGAAATAACATTGACAAAGCTTTGTGTATCAGGCTGCATTATAAATAAGAGCATGACAGATCATTCAAGTCTAAAAAGCACTGCGCGTCCCCTAAAAACTTGGGTGATGCAAGCAGATGTGTCGTTTCAAGCATTTTTCCTGGCGCGTTAATGGCCTGAATGGTGTTACAGAAGAAAAACTTCTCAGCTGTGTGGTGTTATCAAAGAGGGAGAAAGCCGGGTTACAAGAGCTGTGTTTGCAGCAGAGAAGCACTTCAAAGTTGAGGAGTGTTACGGTGGCAGCTGCTGAAGATCAAACAGGAACTTGCCTTTTTCAACACCTTTGTCTTAAACAAGGAGTTGAAAAAACTGTAAATAATTGCTGTGGTTCCCCAGAGCCCCCCAGCCCTGGGGTACAGTGTCTGCCCTGTGACAGTAATTCTATCCGTGAGGCAGCGCCCTTAGCTGTGCTCCACTTACGTCTGTGCTACTGCGCACCCCGCCCCCATCCCTGCCTGCCTCAGTTTCCCCCCTCGCACTCGGCCCCTGCTCTCCCCTCGTTACTGGCCCTTTAAGGCCCGGCCGCTGTCCCCGAAGGGGCGGGGCTTGCTGGCACGAAGGGGGCGGCCCCGCCCGCAGGGAGCGGGCTGGAGCTCACTTCCGCCGGCGGGCCGGAAGCGCGGGGACCGCGGCGGCGTCGCCAGGACGCGCGGCCGGTGGCGGGGAGCCGCGGCGCCAGAGGGCTGAGGTGAGAGGGGAGGGAGGGACGGGACTTCCCTCCCGCGGCCCTGCGGGCGCTTCCTGCCGCCTCCGCCGCGGAGGAGGTCGGATTCCTCTCGTGGTTCCTTTTGTCTCGGTCCTGCTCCCTCACTCCGCCTGAGGGGAGGCGCTGCCCCACTGGGCCGGGCCGGGCCGGGCCGAGCCTAGCCTGTTTGGCGGGAAGGGAGCGGCGCGTTGCCTGGCTCCGGCGGCCCCCCGGGGCGGTGGGACAGCTCGGGGTGTGCCCGGGGCGCTTGCGGGGGAGCTGTTGGTGAGTGCCCAGGTGTCTCCAAGGGCGGTAGAACGGGTAACGGGAAACAGAAACTGCCTGCGCTCTCGGCTGAGGCGTTTCTGTGGGCGGGTGTCGCTACTCGTCGGTGGGCAGCCGTTAAAGCGTATCAGAAGCAGGGCATTACAGGTAAGGGGTGCTTTTCGCAGCTGAGGGTTGTGTATCCGTGTGCACTTGTTTAAGTAATTGCCTTCCTTAATGTGCGTAGATAGATTTTTTTTTTTTTTTTACACCTTTTGTTAGAAAAAGGTGCAATAGATGCTGTGTTTGCCGCACTTGGATGACAGAAGGGATTCAGCTGCAAATCGTACTTATCACTTCAGTAAATGTGTGTTTAGCATAAAGTACGTTAATCTAAATACTAGAGCAGTTCTTAATCTGTAGTGTGTGAACGGGACCGATTTCTGATGATTCTTACTGTTTTGCTCCAGATCTCTGAAATACCATCAAGACTCGGTTACCAGGGGATGGACTGTTGAAGATACTGCTTTGCTGTGCTGTACTCGAGGGCGTGTATGGCTGAAGGTCTTGACCCCCTTGCCTAGCTGCAGGGCAGTGCTGTTCTCTTTCCCACCATGTGACCTGCCACACCTGCACAGCAAAGAGCTTCCTTTTTCAAAGGTAAACGCCATAATTATTTCTTTCCTAGTATGCATGGATGAGGAAACGTATGGTTTTGCATACATCTAGGTTTTTCTTTTGCATTCCTTGTTAAGCTAAATGACAGAAGCAACTACTGTCGTTCCTTTTGTATAGTTAGTTCAAGTGTTTATGCTTTTCCAGTGTTCTGTTGAGTTTTTCAGACTAGCAGGATCTGAGATGACTGTATTGCTGCCTAGTGAAGAACTTTTGTTTTTAGAGGAAGCAATCTGTGGTGAGAATTTTATGATGCTTTCTAACTATCATATGATGAAGATAGGAAAGTTCTGCATAAATATCCTTTGGGTTTGACAACAGGGATTTGTTGACCTATAAATTTTAGCATGAGTTTAAGAAAAAAAGCTAATTAGATTTTGTACTCATTAGACCTAGATTCCACAGATACCAGTAAAACAACATATGAACTTTAGCATTGCAGTTCTGGAGAGCATGCATTAAGTGTGGATGAGGGTTTTTTTTTTTTGTATGAAAAGTGAATTTTCACATGTTGTTTTGTAGTTTGCAAATTATGTAATTTGGCTTCTTTTTTGATGCTTTACTTTTAATGTTTGTTATTCAGCAGGTATTTTTCTGTAATGTTTATTTAATGCTTTAATCTATATTTTATTTAATTGCATATACCTATGTAGTATAAAAACATTCAAGAACATGTACATGTATGCTGCTAATGAGTTACATAAACCCTGAAACTCATCACATTTGAAAATTAGGTACTGTTGTGGCTGAAAGAAAGTATTTTGCTGCTTCCAGTCTTTGGACTTCAGTTAATTCCTTCTTCTTTCCACTCAAAGAATGAGCACGTGTCGATGGTGTACACCTAGTGGTTCTGACACCACTGAGTTCCTGAAGAGCTATGCTTCTAAACAGTTGTCCCGGGAAGATCTTGAAGGATCCAATGATGATCTCTGTTACTGCCTGGAGTGTGTGGTCGAATACCACAAAGCAAGGGAAAACTTGCCAAGGTTGCACGAGGTAATTAAGAGATTTGGCTCCCGCTCATTACTGAGCGGGAGGAATCAGAACTGAAGAAAAACTTCAGAAGAGGCTTCTGTGGTCCAGCCTCAGTGTAGGGAGGAGTTTTGTGCAGGGGTTGTGTTCTGTTGGTTTTGGGGAATAGGGTATGTTGCTTTTTAACTGCTTTTTTTATACTGAGTTGTAAAGAGCCGATCGTAAAACAAGAGGACCCTCTTGTTTTGCATATGTTCAAATTAGTGAGAACTAAAACAGTAGTGGGAAGTTGCTGACTAGACATTATAGCTTGAACTTTATTCGTGCCGCGATAGTCTGACGTCCGGAAGAAAGAACACCTGCCAAACAAACTAACAGCTCTATTTCTTTAATGTATTTTCTTCCTTCCTCTGGCTTCTGTTCAGCTTTGGGTTTGTTCCTCTTTGTTTGCTTTCATTTTTCATTGGTAGTTTTCTACTATGCTTTAATTTCAGAGATCTGATCTTGCAAGCCTGTGAGATTTTTGCAATTAAAAATAATCAAAAAAGTTTAAAACATCTTTATTTTATTCTAAGCCTCTTATAGTTCTCCCTCATTAGTATCAAATTTTGTGTTTTGGAAAGCTTATTTTCCTTTACATGTATAGTATGTAAAATGAGTATTTGTAGCTAATTGATCGTAATACACGTGTCTAAAAGGTGGTTCTTTAAATTAGCGAGATTTCTCTGGAGGGCAATCTCGTCTGAATATGGACTGGAAATAAGTGGAGTTTCTGGACTGCTGAAAGTTCCTTTCTGTGTCTGTTAACTGTAGGAAATATCCCTGGTTTCTAATTGAGGTTTGGAGCAGTTACTTTGGATGAGTAATGTTAAGTGAGCCAAATCCCCTACAAATATTCAGCAAGTCAGTCAGTCTGTTTGCATTTTTTACGTTCACTCCCTTCCACTAATACATTGCAAAATCTGTGAGAAGGCAAGGTTTTAAAATTGCTCTTCCCATCTTCCTAAATATGATTGTTTTCTATATCGTGCACTTCTTTATATTGGCCAGTGGAACAAAGTTTTGTGACTGATCTATGGCCTGAAATAATTACTGAAAGACTTTATGAGTATTTAACAGAATTATAAAAATGCTTCTGGTTTCAATGCCAGTCTCTTAAAACTTAATCATCTTAACTCGGAAGTGAGAGTTTTGTGATTTGCACAGTCTGAATGCCATGTCAAAACTTCATTGTTTCACACTGTGCTTGGAAAGGAGCTTTTCAAAATGAAACTGTAGATTTTGAAAGTCTAGTCAAGGTTTCTGCATGTGATAATAAACGTCCTTCATTGCTTACTTCACAAATACACTTTGTTTAGTTGTTTTTCCCCTGCTGAATAGGTCTTGTGGAAGTTGGAAACTTCCCGTCTTGTTGCCCACATTGAGAAATCCATGAAAGAAGAAGCTGGAGAAGATGATGAGTTGTTTATAGTGGATGAGAATGGAGAGACCCAGCTGTCTGGTTACGTGGGCCCAGATTTTGAGAATAACCTGCGGGTGCCCCTTCTAGAAATACTGAAATATCCGTATCTGCTGCTGCATGAGAAAGTCAGTATGTATCTCATCATATACGGTTGGAAGTGCATGATATTATTTCTACTGAAGGAGGTGAAAATAACAAGTAGTAGTTAAACTGAAGTACCAGTGTGTTTGTATTTTTTTTTTTTTTTTGACACTAAATATTTCATTCTGCGTTGTGAGCATATAACTTAGTCCTTACTATAACTGTGTTTGTCCTTTTAGGTGAGCTGTGTGTAGAAGTGCTCTGTAGAATGGAACAAAGTCACAACTCCTTTCAGGTCTTTGAGAAATATCCAGGAATTTATCTTTTTTTGGTACACCCAAATGAAGTGGTAAGTTACTTTTTCTGTTCCACTAAAACTTAGTTTTAAATATAATCATAACAGATTCTTATTTTTAATGACAAGAATATGAAAATATTAGCATTCAGAATTGTGTTTGTTTTTCTGTATTTTTTTAACAGTAGATATATATAAAGAAAATTTCAGTAGGAATATAATTACTCTTGCTGAAGGAGAGAAGACTCTTCTTATTGCAAAACTTCTAGAATCACTTTACCGTTTGCATTTACTCAGCAGAAGTTACAGATGTTCAACCAAACTGTAAATTTACGCTCTATACTCCCAAATGGAATTCTTCTTAAGTGGGCCAGGGTTTGTAACTTAGTGTATTAATCCCCTTCTCCTTCCCTGTTCTTTCTCCATCCCTAAAAACTTTCACATTTTAGTAATATTCAGAACCTTAAAACTTGAAAATGTGAGAATAGTGTAGTTACTTGCAAGAAGAGATGCTCAGAGTGGACTTTCTTTGAAGTGCCCTTTAATTGTCACTGAATTTTGTCATTACAAGGAGGCAATATTGTGGTTTAATGGATTCATTCTGTGGTGGAACAACTCAAAATTCTGCAGATTTTTTTTTTTTTGGCCTGTGTCTGAATCCATATGGGATTTTTTAGAATTGAACAGTCAGAGATCAAAAAGTGTAAACAGGAGTTCTCCATTCTTTATG
Source organism: Burhinus oedicnemus (assembly GCA_008921705.1). Taxonomy (NCBI): domain Eukaryota; kingdom Metazoa; phylum Chordata; class Aves; order Charadriiformes; family Burhinidae; genus Burhinus; species Burhinus oedicnemus. The sequence goes on along the minus strand of VFFE01007119.1, from coordinate 3,365,769 downwards.
ATAGTAGAAGTGTCAGCTGATCTTAGTATCATTCATGCTAGCGTACATAGCAGAGACTGCTCTCTTTTTTAATTCAATCTCTTAAAGTAACAAAAGGAGAAATTTTAGAATACTGGAAGGGTCTAGGTTGACAGGCTTTGCTATTGTGGTTGTTACCAACACTTCTATTTTTTTGCTGGTTAAAAGGATTTACGAGATTACAAAAAAGACTTGATGTTCGCAAAGCAGTACAAACACGTCTGAGTGCCTGCTTGTCTACATGGTTCTGAAGACGATGTGTTATTCAGCAAGAAGGCTGTTCCTTCAACCTACATATGTGCATCCTAGAAGTGAAACTGGTATCAGTAATGCCGGAGAGTACTAAAAAACAGTGATAATACAGAGAACTTAGGAACATACACCTTGCTACAATTGGGAGGGCCTGTTGGAACAGTGAATCCTGGTTTTATGCACCATGTTAATAGTGAAGGGAGGTGGAGTGCTCTGATTGCATGATTGTGGAAAAGTCCCTCTGTGGTGTGTTTATCTGTAAATTGAATTTGGATGTGTAATTCTCAAAGGATTATTGAATTGTAATTCAAGTGGGCTATTTGTTTATGTCAGGAGAGTGTGAGTTCATAGCATCGTTTTACCACCTCATTTGATGCAGCTTTGGAGAGTCAGGTTACATTTGCTGTGGCTGGTGGGCAGGTTGTGGCTGTGCGGTTTCCAAGGGTGGCTTGCTTAAACACTGATATGGAGTACGAACTTTCAAGCTGTCCTAAGAACAGTAAAAGACTTAACAGTATTGTACTTCACACTCGCTGAAATTCTGGTTTTCTCAGAGAATGGTTCTGCCAAGGCAAGAAATGACAAGTGTCCTGTGCTGGCAGCACAACTTAACATCTGTTGTTATAGTATATGATTATGTAAGTGGTAAATATTGGTCAATAATGTTTAAACAATATAAAGCAAGTACAAAACCAAATGCTATCCCTTTGTCACAGTTTTTTTTGTATATATTACCCTGAATTTTAACTTCGTTGTTGCCAACATCTCATATGTATAGTAAGCCCGTTTCTAAGGTGGTTTTGGAAAAAGACTACTTGAGACCTTTAGTAAAAATATACTTTTGTCCCATTTGTAGTAGCAGTGATTCCTAATCTTAGAGTGTTGTGATTTATTTGTTCTTTTTTATGGTGGTTTTGGCTGGGGTAGAGTTCATTTTCTTCATAGTAGCTAGTATAGTGCTATGTTTTGGGTTTATGCTGAAAACAGTGTTGATAATATAAGGATGTTTTAGTTATTGCTGAGCGGTGCTTATGCAGAGTCAACGCCTTTTCTGCTCCTACTGCTGCCCCACCAGTGAGTAGGCTGGGGGTGCACAAGAAGTTGGGAGGGGCCACCCCAACTGACCAAAGAGATATTCCATACCGTATGATGTCATGCTAAGTGCATAAAGCTGGGGGAAGGAGGAGGAAGGTGGGGGACATCCAGAGTTATGTTGTTTGTCTTCCCACATAACCGTTACTTGTGATGCAGCCCTGCTTTCCTGGAGATGGGTGAACACCTGCCTGCCGAAGGGAAGTAGTGAATGAATTCCTTGCTTTGCTTTGCTTGTGTACGCTGCTTTTGCTTTACCTGTTAAATGTATTTATCTCAACCCATGAGATTTCTCACTTTTTTACTCTTCCGATTCTCACCCCCATCCCACCGGAGGGCAGTGAGCGAGTGGCTGCATGGTGCTTAGTTGCTGGCTGAGGTTAGACCACGACATTTTTACTGATATGTTATGTTTTTGTTTTAATCCGTAGATTCGTCGATGGGCCATCCTAACAGCAAGGAATTTAGGGAAGGTTGACAGGGATGATTACTATGACTTACAGGAAGTGCTGACTTGCTTGTTCAAAGTTATTGAGTTGGGGCTTTTTGAGAGTCCAGATATTTACACCTCTTCAATGATTGAAAAGGGTAAACTCATCCTTCTGCCATCTCATTTATATGATACTGCCAACTACAAGAACTATTGGCTAGGTGAGTATTTATGATCAGAAATGAATTTGTACATGTAGTCTCTCATCTTGTAAGCACTTCTTTGAAGTCAGAGCTCTGCTATTTCATAGGTGCCGTTTATTTTGGGGCATGTCAAATGGGAAAATTGTACATTGCACGACTGCAGTAGTGGGGTAGTGTTTAATTAGTTTCATGTTGCTGCTAGTCTCTTTGGTCAAGTGTTACACTGATAATGGCATTTGGAAAATGATCCTTGATTTGGTGAAAATTAGAGCAAATTTTTGCAAATACATGGACAGGTTGCTTTTTTTTTTTTTGGTAGGGATTTGTATGTTGCTAACAGTGCTGGAAGAACAAGCTATGGACTCCTTGTTACTGGGCCCAGACAAACAAAATGATTTCATGCAGTCTATACTTCACACCATGGAGAAAGAAGCAGCTGGTAACTAATTTTGATACTGAGATTAAGACAGTTCATAGCATATTTTTCATCTTTATCAAACTTCCTTGTTTAATTGAGTAAATTCTTAATACTATAATGCTCGGGTGATTTTAACTGAGGCTTACTTATCTTCTGGAAGATGGCCAGTATTGCACAATATTTGGGCAATGCTGACAAATACTGAAAAATGATGTTCAAACAAAGTCTTCAGTGGAGAAGGAATGGCAAGGCTTTGCATAAGGCCGGTGTAGAGGTTTTGAAAGGACAAATCTATAATTTCTACCATATTGTTTTCATTTAATGTAAAGGTCGTATGGGAACGTGCATTTCACTGTGGCATGAAGTTTGAATTTTGAGTCCTAAAGTAAACACCTTCTGAATTGCCACAGCTTGCTTAAAATTTGACACTCTGTGCATCTGTTTGAGGGAACCCCTTTTGCAGCTGGGAATCTAGACTTCAGAATTTAGACTAGTAACCCTTGGGCCATTCTTGTAGGCCACGTGCCATGGCATAGCCTGGGAATGGCACACGAGCTCAAGACCAGGGCTGCCTCTTAAATGGCTAGATCTTTATAAGCTTAGTATGTGTATTGAGGATATGATATGAATAAGGAAGAACATGCTTGAAGGAACTAATTGCTTCTAGCATAAATTTGAAGTATAAATTGTTATAGCCCTGTAAGTTGTACCCACTTCTTAATTAGCGCTGCAAAAATCAGTGTGGAAGAATTAGTTTTGTAGAGTTGGGAAATGTTACTAATAGTTATCCAGGTTCCTGTTGATTTAAGACACTGCATAAGGAGCAGTGTCTGTCTGTACAGATAAGTGAGGTTGACTTTTTTCATCCTTTTTCTGGGTTAAAAAGTATAGTTGCATATTACTAGAATACGTATCTTTATATTAGTATTTGAGAAAAATTAAAACCAGCTACTTTCAACTGCAGCTTAGTCTAACAATGTACAGGACTCTTGCATTTCAACTCTCCCTAATATTGCTGTTATGTTTCAGATGATTCTACTGACCCCTTCTGGCCAGCGCTGCATTGTTTCATGGTTATTTTGGATCAGCTCGGATCTAAAGTATGGGGTCAGCTTATTGATCCTGTCCAAGCCTTTCAAACCATTATCAACAGTGTGAGCTACAACAATGAAATAAAAAATATACGCAGTAGCTTTAAGAGGTCAGTTTTATTAAGAGACTAGAACAGTTTTATGATTTTAATACCAAGTAGCATAGTAGCTTGGTCTTGGTTTTCTTGTCAGGGCTGCCTTAATTTGTACTGGGGGAGGGAGATGACAAGTACAAAAAAAATCAGATGTTGCCAACTTCAAACAATGAAAAGATGAAGTAGGTCCCCTAAAATTGTGAGGTTCTTTCAAAAAAAAAAAAAAAAAAAAAAAACGCTCACTTATTTTTCACTACTACGATGTCTGTTACGCTTTTCAGGATTTTTTTTTCTGAATCAGGAAGGCTGCTAACTGTTTAGTGCTTAAGTGCAAGTTGGTTATAGCACTAAATAAGTTTAGTGAAGATTGCCATGTCTGAGACTCTTGGTGAAATTATAGGAATTCCAGAATTTTCGGTGGATAACACAGTTTTAGGTTTTATTGTAGGTCCAGATGACAACTGATTTGAGTTTACTTTCAGCACGTTGAGTCTTAAATGTTTCTCAGGATTAAATTTACTTAATGGTACTGTATGGTCTTAAAAGTTTTATTCCTTTTCTGGATGTATTCCTTTCAGGGAAGGAATAAGAATCATGGAACTGGCCTTTAATAGCTTGGATAATAGAGTGAAAACACATAGCAGGCATTAGATACTCTTTTGAAAGGTTTTGTCTTCATATACTTACATCCTAAGATAAAAAAAGCTTTTGAATCACTTCTGAGTGATGAGATTGTCAGTATTGAACAGAAAGTTAATTAGGCTTGTTCGGTGCGGAAGTTATACACTGCTAGGAAGTCTAGAAATGGCTTCTACGGGAACAGAATTCTGTCACGTAAACTTGAACTCCATCTTTTGGCATGCTGTCCCTTGTAAGGATTTTTATAAGAATCCAGGTCCGAAGACTTTAGGAATACTTGCTGTTTTGAAAACTGAAACTGTGTCTAACTTTAAAAAGTTGGTGAAAAATAGTACCTGGATAAACATAGGAGTTGTTTACTGTTTTCCTGTGATATGTTTTTAATCAGCTTTGAGTGACAGTCTCTTAAATGTTCAGTATTTTTATGTGCACCTAGTCTATGATGTTATAGATAGCTACAGATATGTATGTATGGAATGTTATAAATAGCTGAGGAAGGCATATTAAAGGAGATTTTCTTCAGTTAAACTATTTGAATCTTTTGTTCAAATAGTTGCATACAAAGTTTATGAGTATGTAGCCATGATTGAGCAGCATTTATGCACAGAAAATTCAAAGAAAATGGAATTCTTCTGGATGTTTGTTCTAGGTAGTCAAATCTATGGATTAGCAGAAAGCTCTTTTTCCTGAGGCAGTTGCTTCTGTGTCTCTTATGAGCAGGATAGAACAAGCTCTACAATTTTAAATATGGTATCTTTTCATAGTTATGTTTTGTCACTGACAAGTTCTAATAGTCACGTGGTCAGTATATGGCAAGTGAAATCTGTGTCTTGGCCAGTTGGCTTTCTTACAGTTTAAGTTAGTTGTGTGGAGTCTGTAATGATTTGTATTTCTATTTAGGACAAAATCTGAACCGGAGTCAGACTACAATGATGACATGGTTACTTGCAGTCAGATTGTGTATAACTATAACACAGAAAAGCCTCAAAAGGTATTAAAAAAATATTTTATTTCTCTGTTCTTTGAACTCTGATCACTGAATGACACTGTCAATTTAAACCATCTATAAAATATAAAGGGGAAGATGCTCTGCTTCTACTAGTAATGTTAGAAAGAACAAATGGTAAATAATGTATGTTACTATTGTGTGCTTTAAATAGCAGCCAGTCTGGTCACTTCTTGTTTACCTGGTACTTTCAGGCTGTAAGAGGAAAGAAGAATGTGTTTGTGAATTAGGGATGGTATTAAAGCCCAAGAGTTTGTATGAAGATTGAAACAAACATTGGTATCTCAGTGAAAACTCTGAATTCAATTTAAAAGAAAAGTTGCTGATTGAGTTCTTGTGTTTTACTTTTTGTTTCTCAGTATTCTAAATTAGTATATTGAGTATGGAGTAATGAAGCGTGCATTGATGCACTTTCAAATGTTACACCATGCTCCAAAATGGCACCATTTTTTTCCTGTTATAAAGCAGAAGAAACATTTGTGAGTGTGTTCTCTTGATGTTGGTGCATTGTATTTATGAAATGTCTTTTAAAGGCTTTAAACATATATTTGATAATCTGAGATTAAATTATGTCTGCACAACAACGTCTTTGGAGGGTTTCACAATGATTTTTAAAGGAAGTTCTACTTCACACTTACTTCATAGGCTATGTTTTAGGAAATGTGTTCCTTATACGTGTGTTAGTTTGATCTTTATTTTTCACATTTTTTAAATTTAGATTTTGACTTACATTAGGATATAACAGATGCTATCATTTAGTCAACATATATTTGACAGAAAGTAACCTTTATGGCTAGAAAAAAAACCTGGCAGGTTGAACTGTGCAGAGGTGCATGATGAGGATGATGTGTGGTGAATTTATTTTTCAGGATACTGGATGGAAGACTGCCATTTGTCCAGACTACTGCCCCAACATGTATGAAGATATGCAAACACTGGCTAATGTGCTGCAGTCTGATCTTGGCAGAGATATGCGTGTCCATCACAGCACGTTTCTGTGGTTCATCCCTTTTGTTCAGTCGCTTATGGATCTCAAGGACTTGGGTGTAGCATATATAGTAGAGGTCATTCACTACCTCTGCTCGGAAATCAAAGATATTCTCAATGAAAGAATCCAGCAGTGTGACAAAATCTCTGAATTTTTTCTCCTGATCTTGGTGTCCATTATTGAACTACACAGAAATAAAAAGTGCCTGCATTTGCTATGGATTAGCTCCCAAGAATGGGTGGAAGCAGTGGTGAGATGCACTAAGCTTCCAGCTATAGCATTTACACGGTGCACTGAAAAAGCATCCGGACACTGTGGGAGAGGTTCGTCATCAGTATCTTTACAAGCTTCTAACTCTGTGCAGCATGCCTGTGTGCAGTTGATACGCAGCCTTCTTAGAGAAGGCTATCAAATTGGGCAGCATGCTCTTTGCAAGCAATACCTAGACAAACTCAATCTTCTTCTGCGAGGAAATCTATCTTTAGGTTGGCAGCTGAACATCCAGGAAACTCAGGAATTACAAATGTGTTTAAAGCAAGTTATAAGAAGTATAAAGGGCAGAGCATTGAATACCTCTGTGCCTGTAGGAAACAATGCAAACTCTGTAATTTTGCCTACCATTTCTGTAAAGCAAGAGAAGAGTGCACATGGTGATGGATGCAAGATGAATGTACATGGCAGAGGTGACCTTAGTTCACCATTTGCTGCCGTAGCGAAGGAAGGCGGAGATGAAGATTGTCAAGAGGGCCCTTTCCCTAGAAGAAAGAGTGCCTGGGAAGAGGAATGTAGAGATGCATCTAAAAGTTCAAGATCTTGGACATCCACAGAAGGCCTCTTAATGAATGTTAAAAAGGAACTTAATGACTTCACAACTCAGGAATACATCCACCCACAGAACTCTTTGGCAACAAAAGTATGTGGGAAAGTTCAGGAAAATAGGGACAATGATCTTGTGGCAGGGAAATGTGATACCGATAATCAGTGCTTTAATCCAAATGCCCAGTGTTCAGATTTCAGAAGAGGTGGAGAGTTGGAAAACAAATGTGAAGCAGGACCCGTAACACCAGAGCATCTGTCTACTCAAAGTCGTATTGGTTCTCTAGAACATGGTTGCAGCTCAGATGTAAAGGAAAGTAATATGTCTCCCAGTTCTTCTTCAAAGTTTAAAGTAGATGCACATAGACTCACAAGTTTGAGAAACAAGGTACAGAAAATTCAATGGCCCTTGAAAGTATCACAGCCAGTGAAGCCACACGACTTGAAAAACTGCAGTTTAGCAACAAGTGCTTCAAAAGCAGAGATAGAGCAACCTAAGTTTTGCACTGGCTATCTATGTACAAGCAAAGATTGTCATGAACACCAGGGAGTGAATACTGTGTGTGAAAATGAAATCTGCATTGGTACTCCATTTTCAAGGAGTTGTGAAAGTATCCAGGAAAAAAGTGTCAACAGTGCTTTTCAATCTAGGCTGGTCCCCACTATACAGGTATCAAAAGAAACACGACTAGATTGCTCTAGCTCATCTAAAAATGAACCCGGTATGCAGGAAGAGGAAGAAGACGGTATTTTGCTTTCAGGGATTAGTGGCACCTTACTGAAAAAAGTATCCACTGAAGAAAAACCAAGTTCATTGTTCAAGTCTGTGTTTAAGACAGACACTGACATGCAAACTTCAGACCGGGAACAGCCTAATTTAAGTGACTTGGTTAAATATGACTGTAAAGGTCAAATTTCAAAGACATTCTGTATGGATAAAACTTCAGCAAATGGTCATGTTCCATCTAGTTCTGAAAACCAGAGGGATATATCCAGCCCTGCTTCTCAGATCAGGCCACTGTCAGTGAAGAGTGAATCAAGTGACACGTTGTTCACATTTTCAAAATATTTCAAGAGAGAAAATTCGGTGACGAAGAAAGAGAAGGATTTTGTGAAGGTGGTTTCTGAAGATAATACTTTAACAGACTCCCAGGTTGACAGAGAACTTAGTAAATTATCTTTAGCTGCATATGCCAAAAGTGTCAATTTTCCCTTTGATTCAAGCCAAGAAAATGCAGTACATCATAATGTATGTGATATTAAAAGGAAAGTGAAAGGTGCTGTAAGATCTTCCAATGATGGCCAAAGTACCAAGTCTCCCCGTGATGCAGATTGCCTTGACAATCAAGTCATTATAATTTCAGACTCTTCTGATGAAGAAAAAGATGTGGCTGATGAGGAGGAAACACAAAAAATGAATGAAAATGTCTGTCCTGAAAAGCAGCCTTCAACTTCCAGCTGCATTTCTGATAGTAATACCAAATTAGAATCAAAGACGCCGCCAAGCTCTCCCTTGTCACTGGAAGACTGTGAGTCTCAGTACTTTGAATTTGAAACAGAAGGTGATGTCTTTTCGGTTTGGCAAGATACTCAAGCATATAGTATGGAAGCAACTCAAGAGTATAAACAAGATCATGTTTCAGCGTTGGTTGGTAGTAATTCACATGACTTGCTGGACGATCACACAAATGAATGGGGTTATGATGTGGATTATGTAAGTGATTATACCATGGAAGAAGCAAACTTGGCAGAAAAGCAGGCAGAAAAGCAGGCAGAAAAGATTTCTCATCAGAAAGAAGCTGATAATACAAAAGTAGTAACTAATTCAACATTACAAGAATCTATTAGTAAGGGGAATGCAAAAGATCAACTGGAGAGTTTTGCAGACAAAGGTGCTATTGCTGAAGACTTTAGCCTGGACTCAAAATTGACTGAACCCAGAGCATCTACATCTAACATCTCATTAGCTTCAAAGTTGGCACTTAAGAAAAATAGCGCGAGCCCACGGAAGAATATAGCAAAATCTAAGGTAGCAAGAACTATTCAAAGAAGTCCTAAGGTAGCAAGAACTATTCAAAGAAGTCCTAAAAAACCTCCTGTTCTAAAACCAGCACAAAATAAAAAGCTACTTCAAAGTACGTCAAAAAATTTTCAACCTGGCAGGTCAATGCCTGCTGTGGTTCCTCCAAAGAAAGTTAGGCAGTGTCCTGCACCGGTATCAACTGTAGAAAAACTTGGTCTGAAGAAGGCACCCCGCAAAGCGTATGAATTATCCCAGCGCTCTTTAGACAGTCTAGCTCAATTGCGCAGCTATGGTAAAGCTGCAGGGAGAGTTGCGCAGAAACAGAAGATTAAACCAATTGCTCCTCAGACTTTGTCTGTGAAACATAATAAAAAATTTCTAGCTTGCCAAGACCTTCAGTTTTTAAGGCAGACAAGGCCCCAAAAAAGTGTCAGAGTGAAAAATCTTGCAGAACGTTCTGAGAGTAGGAACAAAAAAGTTAGCAAAGTGGATGCAAAATCTACGGAACAAAAGCCTAAAAGTTTTCAACTGGGATCTGTTGAAAACCAAAGAGATAAGAAAAGGGAGGAGACTGACTCTCCCTCTGCTGATGAGAGAAAATTTGAAATCTTCCCTGTGGAGGAGGAGACACGTCTCTCTAAAATGCCTAGTTCTTCAGACTTGAGCAGAAAATCAGAGGATAACAGTATGATGGCTCCTCCTGAACCTATGGATTCAAGTCTCTCTTCTGCTGCACTTGTTGCAGATGATAAAGATGAACCTTCAGGAAAAGGTTGCATTGTCCAGCCTGAGTGTGAGAAGTCAACTTCAAAAGAAGATGGGTGTAACCCAAATGAAAACAGTGAAGATGATGATGATCTGTTTTTAACTCAGTTAGATCCTGTGGATATGGAATTATGTTCCGAGGAGGAAAATGCTCAAGGTACTACTATAGCTAGTAAGAAACCAGAGGAAATGGATACTGCTGAAAGCCTTCAGCAGAATGAATCCTTGACTACTGTGAAATGTAAGTACAAAGACTGTATAGAAAAAGTGGAAAAACCAGGAGAGTACTGTAGTAAGCATTCAGCCACTAGCTCAGAAGCAGATCACTTGTTTGCCAAACCTTCTCTCCTGCCACCTTCTAAAACAAGAAAGCCTTCCACTACCAAAATTTTCAGCTCAGCAAGTTCTTCACGCAATGCAGCCTTCAGCAAGGATCTTGAAGATGTTAAAAAGCTACCACCAGCTTCAAAAAGCAAAGTGAGTGCAGCAAAACCGGTGGTGGCCAGGCCACCAAATGCAAAGGCTATACCAGTAGGAAACCAAACACGCAACTCTCCAAGTTTCAGTATTGTACCTCAACCCTGTATTTCTAAAAATGTTCTCCAGTCGCAAAATAGACAGAACGACAATGCTTTAAATATTTCCAGAAGGCCTGCCCGAGAAGCATATTACTCTCCCTTTCTTGGCGCTCAGCAGCGTGATCACAGTATTTTTGTTAATGAAGTTCTAAAGTGGACTTATGAAATGTTTGTGAACTCCAGCCAGTTTGGACCTCCAAGTAGTCTCCTGCAGTCTGTAGTAGCCGCTGTTCCTGTCCAATTTCAGGGATACAATGACTATTTTAATACGTTTTTCCCCTTGATGATGCTAAATGCTTTTGAAACAGTAAGTAGCTATCTGCCTCTTGGTTTGTTTTCATCAGGTTGAATTTTACTAAGAGATTAAAAACTGGTTTATGTCCTTTATTTACCTTCTGAAAATGTTCAGATACATATCTGAATAGAGGAATGAATTGAGGGAAATAATCTAGACAGTTATGTTTAAGACTGGGGACTGTCAGTGCTATAGTGCTATTTACCTCAGTGAAGCTTTTTTTGGGGGGGGGGTACGCATCCACAATAGCATGAAAAAGGACGCAGTTCCTCTTTACAGCATATAAAGCTTAAGAAATGGAGGTATTTCAGTGATAATGTCTGTAAAATGAGGATAAGAACCTAATGTTTTGATTTATGTTGAGAACTTATGTGAGAGGGTAGGTTAATCTGAGAAGTATTTTTTTTCTAAAAAGCTTAACTTTAATACTGGAAAAAAACCCCACCCCATGTTCCTTCAATTAAAGTCTGTATACTTTCAAGTTCAGTCATTGCATCACTTCTCCAACAGAAATAAGGTAGAAAATGAAGTCGATACTGATAATACTGATATTTTAAGGTGAAAATGCAAGGCAGGGAGAACCCACATTTGTTTTGAAGAGCTTTGTAAGAAAGTAGATTAAATGGGGGGTGGGTGGGGAGGAAGCGCTTTTGTTTGCCCTGTGCACGTTTCTATGTAATGTGTATGCATATGTGGGGGGAAAAAAAAAAAAAAGGAGTAAGGCTCTTCCTTGGATGTCTTGTACTTGACAGTCTGTTAGCTTTTTTTTTTTGCTTAGTATGTTTGTTGTTTGCGTCATGATAACCTATTCTTCTGATAACACTAAACTCTTAAAAGCATTTTTATTTAGCTTTTACTTTCCAACATGTAGCTGGCACAAGAGTGGATAGAAAAGCAGAGAGCAAGAGAGAAGAGTTACTACTTCTACTTACAGAACTTTGGTGCTGACTCAAATACAGCAGATTTTACAGGTAAGAGTTTTGTGGGGTTTTTGTGTTTGGTTTTTTTGGTGTTTTTTTTATAAAACCCTCCTAATTTTCAAGTAGACAATGCCTTATAATGAGCTAGCACTTACAGGTAGGTGTGGTTTGTTTTTTGTTTTGGTTTTTTTTGCTTTAAATACAGAAAAGATCTTGAATTTGCTATTTTACAGAATGCACATAACAGAAGTACCTGTTATTTTGCAGGGAATTTGTGTCTTAAGCATTCAGTGCAAAAAGTTATTTGCTGTTGGAATATTTTCCATCTCATTTGGCATTTTTTTTCAGTTTCTTTTGGTGAATAAAACAGTCATTGACTTGCTCTATTTTTATACAATGCTATGTTCAGGCTTAAGAATGCAGGATGGAGTTAAAACTCTTCACAGTCTGGTTTTTTTTTTTTTGCTATGGCTTTAAAAGTTAACAGATGGGTGTTACTGAAGTATATGCAGTATGTTAATCGCAGTACAGTCTTCTATACATTATAGTCAAGAAGTGTAACTGTTTTCCTTTTAATGTTCTAATTTTAAAATGTATTTTGGGTAGCTCATTTTCAAGAAAGTGATTTGGCAAGGCAGCTTCATCCAAAGGAGGATGACTTAATCTTTTTGGTGGTCCAAAAGAAAAAAGACACCTTTAGGGAAGAAAGTGAGATGGAGAACCATATAGTGAATCATGTTGGTCTCGTGACACGATTTTCTCGTGCGTCTGGCTGTTTAACTAGTAAGTAAATGGGGTTGAAATAAAAGTGGCATTCTTCACGGTACTGTAAAATGCTTCTTCATAGCTGGCTGTTGATTGTTGTAATGTACCACTTACCTCAGAGGAAATGGGGTTGTTTTTCCACTGTAGCATGTCTATTCCATGCTAGAGGCTTTGTAAAAAGCCAGGAACTGAAGCTGCAGACCTGCTTTCCGTGCGTTTTTCTAGGGACTTCCTTCAATAGAGATGTTAATACTCATCATTAGTTTCTGTTCGTACACAAAGTGCTCTGCATGCATCTTTAGGAGTGCATTGCTGTAAGATATGAAGTGCCATGAACTTCAGTGGTCTCACTGACTAAAATTTTCACTGTCTTCTGGAACTGAAGTTGTGAATTACCAGGCTTACCAAGTATCAAGACCAGCGTTGCCTGATGAAAACGGTGATCTGAGTTGTTTTACAGCACACTGGGTAGTTTTATTTTGGTTTGGGTTTTTTTGGGGGGTGGGGAGGGGAACGGGGTTGGGTTTCTTGCAAGAATTAGTTGTTAGCTCCTTAATAGAAGGCAGCACAGCACCTGGTTCTGGTGAATTTTTTGAGTGACCTGTTTGAATATCTTTCAGTTAACAATTTGGATATTCTTTGAGTTAACAACTTGTGGGTTTTGGTTTGGTTTTTTTTTTCTTCTCTGCCCCCTTTTATTAGGACAAAAGGAGCAGCATACCGTCTGTCATCTTTCTGTGCAAACTCGAGGCAATTTGTCATTCTTCATAAATAAGCAAGTGAAGTGTGTGGTGGTTGGCTCCCTGGTGACCACACACCGAACATTCAAAGGTCTGCTACTATTAAGCAGGAGTCCCCTGGCTAAACCCATCATAAATCCAAGCTACAATGACTTCTGTCCCAGAGATTTGCCCGTGGCTTCAGAAAGTGCTGTAAGTCCTGCAGCTAGGAGTGACAGTTGGAGATGACGAAGTGGGCATTTGGATCTCATGAGCTCATTTTTGTGAAACTGGTTTTGCATACTGTTTTTTGAGATTACCAGGTGCAAACAGACAAGTTTCAAAAGCAATGAGGCACTGTGCTTTTCAGAGTTGGTTGACTGGATGGATAGAGAGGAATCCGAATTTGCTCAGGTGTTACTGCTGTGTTGTACATACATACTAGTAGTGCACTTTGAGCAGCTTTCAGGTTTTTTCCTCACTGGAAAGGGGTCTGTTCAGGAAATAAGGTGTAGTATGGAAAAGGTAATGCAAAATAAAGGTGTGTAGAGTAAAGGAAACCTTCAGTACGGCTTTTGAGTCAGGATTGGGTGTGCATCTAGAGCAAACTTAGAATCAAAAGCTTCCATGCCCTTAAAGTTTTCGAGTCGTAGCTAGAGGGGTGGGGGACATTCTGAAAATACATCAAATGAGCACGGAAGGTTTGATCAATGTTAAGTAACTAATTATTTTTTTCCCTGTCTGTTCCTTCAGGCATCAGATATGAATGAATACAATGAAGGTCAAAGGAGAGCCATTGAGACAGCTTATGCCATGGTAAAGCAACATCCGGGGCTTCCCAAGATCTGCCTCATCCATGGACCACCTGGAACAGGGAAATCAAAAACTATTGTTGGACTTCTGTCTCGTGTTTTGAGAGAAGTGAGTGAATGTCATGTGACCGTCATGTGCTGGTGTTTGATTTCCCAATGGAAGTGAATGGTAGCATAAATTAAATGGAAGTGTAGTATTGGTAATTACTGGGGGTGTAAAGGTGGAAAATAATACCTTTTGGGCATCTTGGAAAACACTTAGTTAAAAGTAAAAAGTACTTATTAAAAAGTAAAATCAAGAAAACAGGCACAATCAGTAGTATAAACACTTCTTACATTAAAAAAACCCCTAATGTTTTGATGTATTAAAGAATGTTATTTGGCCTGTCCCATTTAATGGTTTTCGTATTAGCATCCAGTAGATTCATCAAGTGCCTAATTGTTGAAGGGAATTTATGCAAATAGAGTTAATATATTTGACTTGTTGTTACTCAGTGTAAGGCATACCTTAAGAGATACTCAAGTGCAATAGTCCCCATACTCTGCATGCTGATTAAGATGAGCGTACAGTCTGGCTTTTAAATCACAAATTACAATAATCTAAAGAGCCTGTTTTGATTTATTGTTAATTAATCTACAGAACACTAGGAATGAGAAAGCAACTCAAAAAACAAATTCCAAGATCAAGCCAAACCGTTTTCTAGTTTGTGCACCATCAAATGCTGCTGTAGATGAACTCATGAAAAAGATCATCATTGCATTTAAGGAAAAATGCCAAAACAGACAGGAGCCTTTGGGTATGGTTTCTTTTAAAATTCTGTTTCTATGTTAAATAGACAAAACCTGGAGGAGAAACTGGAACAGTTCATTACATATAATATTTATATGCTGCTCTAAGCAGCTTTTTTTCTCCTGCAGAACATGATTGGTACATCTTCATACTGTTACTAATTTTAATGTGCTTTTCTAAAAGGTGTAATGTGTTGGTTTTTTTTTTAAATAAGTTGCGCTTTGTCTTTATATAGACACTGACCCTTTCCTCATAATGTTAGTTTCAGTTCACCAGTTTTTAAGTAATCCTTAAAGATTTGAACGCAAGACTATTACCTTGATTTTGAATAAAATTGGACTTTGCTGATCATGCTAAACAGACTGGTGAAAATTTTGATGTGTCAGAGCCTCTCAGATTTTTTTTTTCTCCTCCTAGTTTGTGACTAATACAGAGTAGATGAATTCTAAACAAGGCATCTAGTCTGTGGTGGGGAAAAATCTGCATTGTAACCAAGTGTTTGTTCTGTATTGACTTACCAGCTGCATTACAGATGGTACTCAGTAATTTTCTAACTTAGGAATTCTGTAAGTTTTGGATAAAGAAGCCTGAGAATAAGAGGTGGTTCTGTTAGCTCAAAATAACATTCTTAGCTGCTACCCACTACTAAAATGTAGGCAATGTCTCTTTTTTTTTTTTTTTTTTTGAGTTTGGAATTACTGAATTTTTTTGTAGCTGTGTTTAGATAAGTGCAGGTAAATTGTTGTGAATCCCTGAAAAGCAGAAAAGGAAAAGCCTTGTTTGATATCCACGATGTTTAATTTATTTTTTTTCTCTCATACCAAAGTGCAGAGATGATTTGGAGCAATCTAAAAGTATTTTGAATCTGGTTTTGTAAACAGGAAATTGTGGTGATATCAAATTAGTGCGACTTGGTGCTGAAAAGGCAATCAACAGTGAAGTCCGGGGATTTAGCCTGGATAAGCAAGTTGAACACAGAATGAGTAAGTAACATGCAAATTGAACTTTTCTTCAGTCTTCTTTAAGAACTTGATGATTGGGACACACTTGGAATTATATGTCCTTTAAGAAGGAAGATATGGTAGAAGATTTTTCTGCAACAGTGCTTCATAAACGTTGTTTTTCCTCAGTCTTAGTGGGAAAGTGTCAACTTATGTATGGCCTAAAATCTAAGTAAAACCAAAGAAATAAGTAAGATGACTTCTTGTTTGGCGTTTTTTTTAAAAAAAGAAATTATAATAAAAGCATGTTAAAGCCATTGTTTTTAAGCAATATTGCTATGCAGTGTTTGAGAGCTACAGTTGAAACCAAGTCTCATTATCTTCATTTTACAAGGTAACACTCCAAAAGAAAAAGCTAAAATGCAACAAAAGAAGTGATTTTTTTTTTTTCCATTTGTTCTTAAAAACTTAGGATACGTGACTGAGAGCAAGTGTTGTAACATAGTTTTCCTATTCCTCCTATATGTTTGTCTTTGTTTTATTATAGAACGAAAGCCATTTGACTATGACCAGGATATTCAGAAGAAAAAAGCAGCTCTGGATCAAAAGTTGGACATGCTTTCTCGTCAGCGTGCCATGCACAGATGCGAGAAGAGGGAGGTAGTAACATAAACAATATTTTTAATCCTATTTGTGGGGTTTTTTTATATTCATATCTGAATACAAAGAGTAAAGAACTCTTCCTTTTAATGCCATCTCTGAGCAGTAACTGTCTCTTCATCTGCTTTTTCGACTAACGGAAGTGTTGGTTAGCACCATGAAAGGGAATGAGGAACTTTACATCAGGATTTTTTCTTTTTCGGTGGGTCTTTTTATACTGTGTTTTTCAGCAGGTCAGTCATGGCACTTCTTGCACTTCTTCTAGTGTTCTGTAGTCTTCATTTGGTTCTATCACCAGTGTAACTGTATTTATAAAACTTAATGATATAGCTTGTGTACTTCAAAGCTCTGCTTAACTGGAATTAGTAAGCTACCTTGCAATCTGAGATTTTGGGATGTATGGTGCAATGAAGTTTTCCATGTTTTTGTCTAAAAATTTGGCATTTGTGCTCTAATTACAGATTTCTGATGGTAAGCCACTTCCCAATTGCACAGAAATGTAGTATTGTGTATGGAAAGCCTAAATATATTGACCATTTTCTGCTTTTTCCGACATGTTTGATATAAAAGACTGTCTGAATAAGTCTAAATGTTTAGGAAATGAATTAGGGTATGGAAGGAAAAAAGGTATATGGGAAATGTGTGTTAATTATTCCTGATAATTATCTCTCTACCCACTCCCCCCCCATCTAGAGTCAAATGTTAGATGATGAAATCGGCAGACTTTCAAAGGAGAGACAGCAGCTTGCTTCTCAACTAAAGGAGGTAGGAATTTATCTTTAGGGCAGCTCTTTAATAAACCTCAATGTATCTATTTATATACTTGGTATCCTTTAATTGTGGTGGAGATTTGGTTCTGATGTGGCTGGGAGTATTTATAAAGTAGTAGGTAAATAGATAAAGACAGTGAGCTGAGTAAGTTATAGACAGCCTGGTGTGAAATCCAGGTGTACTCTGGCTGCACATTGCAATTAAAATCCAGGTGGGAATATTCACTCTTACAGTTAGTTTTAAAGGAAATGTATATTTAGCAAAGAAGGTAATAGAATCGTGCATGTCCTCATGTTCTAGGATGTACCTTCATCACCACTTTCATGCCCCTTACAATCGTGCTGGGTTTGAGATACTTTTAAATGTTTCTAAGCAACAGCTGGAAGAAATGTTTGTCTGTGTGGAAAGAGGGAGGTTCGAAAGTAGAAATAGGCACTGATAGCAAAATGATTAATGAGGCTGAGTAGCATGAACTGTGAGATGAATGAAGGTTCATCTTTAACAAATACATGCTGACTCTTAATGGTCATGGGAGTCTTGGAGTCACAAATGTGATGGCAGACTAAACCTTGCTCACAGTTACTGTGTCTAGATTGCATAGCTGTAGAGATATAGGAATACTTCTTTCCAGTTTGCTTTCCCAAAGGTGTTGTAATTTAAAGTGAGAATATCATTTTAGTTAAGCAAACTTTTGAATTTCATTTGTGATAATGAAGAAAGTTTCCTTGGGATGATGTATTATGCGTGATCTGTTTGGCTGTTAGAATTGTCCAGGCAGTTACAAATTGCTCTAAGGTGGTTCAAGAAAACCAAAAGAGAAGAGGAGACATGGTGTCCTGTTGTACTTGAAGGTTCGGGGGCACTCTCAGAAAGTACAGACGGATATCGTCTTGGAGTCCGACATCATCTGTTGCACACTGAGCACAAGTGGAGGAAGTCTGCTGGAATCTGCTTTTTGGCGGCAAGGACTTGATCCTTTCAGCTGTGTCATTGTGGATGAGGTCAGTAAAGCTATTTAGAACTACAGCATGTTCCACCTCTAAAGGTCTGCCTTGTCCTGTGCTTAAACTACTTGTGATTGCTTGGCTGCTGGTGTAATATATTGTGGGTTGACTGTCCCATCCCCACCTTTTAACTGATAACCAGCCTGTCCTGCCACGTAGAGCTGTAAGAAGAAAGAATAACTTTTAATGGCTTCTTTTTCTGACTTGTTTGGTGCTCTGATGGCAGACAGCTTTTACTTAAAGGACATGGCTAAAGTGTGGTTCTTGGTATAGAGCTTTCCAGATGGTTGGGTTATATTTATATCTGTTTGGAGAGAGCTCTGCTTATTTAGTAATAAAAGAAAAATCTCTGGAGTTTTTTATTAGGGAAAAGGTCTTCTTTATCTCTTTTTTTTTTTTTTTTTTTTTTTTTTTT